>MU187733.1:0-20251 GCA_016904865.1 Pissodes strobi | reverse complement strand
AAGGAAGCATTGAGACCCCGTCATTGTACTAATCGCGACGAGGCTCTCCTCTAAGAAGTTATTCTTTAAATAAACGCGCTACCCCTTAAATTACTCGTGACAATATTCTTCGAAGTATAACAATTAATAACAAGCAATAAAATTGAATAAACTAGGAAATATGTACGCTAAATAACAGTTGAACAGCTGTTAAAAATTAAAACTACAAAACTAATCAAAAATCCCGTGCCAAGATACTGAATGCAATATTCATTGGCTGAATGCGCAAGTCAACCAAATCAGTTTTCAATTTCGGCCATGTACCGAAATTACCGTTCTGAAACCGTGAGTAAAACGATCCGAAGTTAGGTTGGTACCCAAACAAGATCGTCCGATAACCGTCACGTCTCGGTTGGAACGCATTTTGATCACTGCGCATGAGCGTGATCGTTCGGTGACGGTTTTTTGACGGGTTGGAACAAACCTACAATTACCGGGTAAAGTGTAAATTCATTAAGTTTTTTTACTCAGAGGGTTGAAAAATATACAACTTGCTTAAATATTAAATATTTCTTGAATTCCAACATTAGTACCGTATTATTAGTGTCAAGTAATCTAGAATCATGCTACGTATATCTGTTTTGAAGCGAGGCATAATAAAGATTCAAATAAACATTCTTAAAACATGTCTTAAGTAAGCCACAATTTGCATATGATTTGATGGTTTCTGTATTAAAGTTATTTAATGAGGCTCTACAGCTCCATGTTTTAGTTATGAAGCTGCTATTTTTAGATATAAAGCCGCTAAGCCGATCGGTTGAACATTTTCAGAATAAAATAAAGCATTTTAGAAACGTATATCTAACTTATCATTCTGAGATTTAATCGTGAGAAAATCCATATAAATGGCCGTTATATTTTTCATTTCGTAATGAAATTTTATGGTATTACAGTACGGAACCTGTGATATTCATTTTTATTTTACAACATTTTTAAATTGTTTATTCTGTTTACGCTACTAAGCTCCTTTTTAAAGTGTGCTTATTTATTACCAAACGTAAGACGAGTAAGCGCTTATACTGGGATATGCTACTGCTTAAAATGCATTCAAAGTCTAATCTACACAAGACTAATAAAAGTAGGTTAATCAAAAGCAATACATTTACTTTTCTGTAAAGCTTTGAAGATTAAAGATTTTTTACTCACATTTCCTTTATCGAAAAATCCGATTTGCGAGAAAAATCTCAAAAGCTCTTCTCGGTGCCTTAAGACATTAGTTTTGCTCTCTATTCCAGAAAGCAGAAAATTTTAAGTAATATTCTTAAGGACGATGCAGAAATCTGAAATTACGATAATGAGCTGCTTCTAGATAAGTTCACTCCAAGGATAATAAAACCTTTATTTAATGTAATCTAGCTTGTTGAGATCTACCGTATTTGAATTTAACGTAAAATATTGCAAACGCATATAGTTCTTAAGTAGCTCTAAATTAATGGTATGGTAAAAAGATTTTAGTGTGACAAGTTTTACATTTTAAAACAAATCCAAGATGCTCTTTACCATAGACTTACAACGTTGACAGAGACAAGCAAAATACCATCCGATGTCAATCTCCAATTTATATAAATTTTGGGAAAATCTGGATATTTAGTTAAAGCTATTTAAAATATCTCTCTTTATAAATCTAGTTATTACTGCTCCTTTCAATTAGTTTACATTTAATTTATATTTAAATAACAACAGCGAATAAACGAATTAAAATTAAAACGCTTTTTAACCGTGCGAATTGAAATGTGGTGGTAATAAAACAGCACACAGCCTGACAAAGTAACATGCTGCGGTTATTTATGGAACATTTTTATACTTAATTAAACCCAACGCAAATTGGTACAGCACAAACATTAGTGATTTCAGGTTTGGGTTAATCGCGCTGAAATAAAAAAAAATGCCCATTAGTTTTCCCAGACAGCCGAGAAGAAATGTGCCGTAATATTTTTTAGAACATGTTTTACAGACAATGATAGACGAACTTTTAAAAATATGATACATGAAAGGTCATAGTTGGAAGTAAACAAGGTATATTTTGATTAATCTGTAACTGCTAATTTTCATAAATTAACTTGATTGCTTTTCTTTCCATCTCCGGGCAGTCAAATCTAAGAGTATTCGCAGTTCGGGCTTTAAGAATAATATAACATAACATTATTATCAAATCTATTTTCTGCAAATCAACTATACAACGGCATAAATTGTCATAGTAGAAGATTTCAACGTACATAACATCGACTGGTTGAGACACTTCAACAAAAACGATGATCGATGAAGGACGAGAAGCCGAGTCTTTTGCTATAAGCCACGGACTTACTCAGCTGGTTGACGGACCTACAGGATCCCTGAGCGTCAAGAAGAGTTTACTAGCCTCCTAGATCTATCCTTAACAACTAATCCTGACCTCTGTACCGTAACTGTCCAACTTCCGGTGGGCTCATCAGACCACAATCTTACATCCGCGACCTGCGAACTGGCTATAAAAATACAGGAGCCACAGGTACCCCGAAAGGTTTGGCACTACAAATCTGCAAAGTGGCGTGACCTTCGCGAGTTTTACCGTTCTTTTCCTTGGAAAGATGTCAGTTTTAGGAATCAAAATACCCCTGAATCTGCTGATGAGATATCTCAAGTTATCCTTGTTGGTATGGAAGCTTTCATCCTCTCTTCTATAAAACGTATCTCAAACAGTAAACCATGGTTTGGGAAAAACTGCTCAAGAGCAGTCAATGCTAAAAATACCGCCTACCGCAAATGGCGCCGAGATCCGACAGCCGAAAATCAAAATCTATTCATCATGACTAGAAACCAGTGTAAGCGGACCATTGACGAGAGCAAAGAGGGATATAACGAGCATATCAAGTGCAAGCTTCTCAGCTGTCCTAACGGATCAAGATCCTTTTGGTCAGTTACCAAAGCTGTCAATCAGAGTTTCTTGAACATGTCAATCCCACCACACACCAAAGATGATGGCTCAATAGCGGAAACGGCCAAAGAAAAAGCAAACATTCTTGCCGAAATATTTGAACCAAATTATACCTTAGATCATTAAGGAAAGACTCGCCCAACTATCCCGCATTCCTCAATGCCAGGTCTGATATTTCGCCAACGCGAAGTGAAACGATTCCTAAAAAGCCTAAGCACAAACAAGGCCTTAGGACCAGATGGCGTTCCAGCAATAGTGCTGAATAAATGTGCTGCTGATCTAACACCTCCACTATGCAGGCTTTTCTCTCTATCATACAGAACAGCATGCTTTTCTCCTAGCTGGAAATACGCTAAAATGCAACCAATCCCGAAGAAAAGTTAAAAACGATTCTAAATAACTACTGTCCAATTGCCTTACTTCCCATCATGTCCAAAGTCATGGAGAAACTGATCAACGAGCAGCTCTTAAAACATCTCAAATCGACAGGCATCGTAAACAATCGCCAGTATGGCTTCCGGAAGGACAGATCAATGGGAGATCTCCTGACTTACGTGGCCTACCTGTGGACCAAAGCCATCGAGAGCTACGGCGAATCTCGTGCAGTGCTTCTCGACATATCCAAGGCATTTGATAGGGTGTGGCATGACAGATTATTAAGCATATTGGCAGCATACGGACTACCACCAGCATTGCTTCTATGGCTTTCCCATTTCTTAAGGGATCGAAGCATCCGAGTTGGTATTGACAACTGCTGCTCATCAACATACGATTCAGTTGCGAACACCTAGGACGTCCCTGTTGAGGGACTCCTTTGTCTGGAGGACTGCCTAGCTCTGGAATAGACTTCCGAGTAACGTCTTTCCCATAAACTACAACCTTCAGGGCTAAGTCCAACGTCCACCATCTTCTCCGTATAAGTACCGTTCGTTAAGTGACATAGGATTTTCCTTTTGTGTGTGTGCCGAACATAAAAAGATATAATTAAGAAAGGTTTGACTTAGACTTAATTAAACCGCTTTTTTAACACCTTCATAAGCCCGTGGTCAAAAAATTCCAATAAATACCAATTATTTTTGTTGAAATTAATTTTTAATTAACAACCCTAAACCGTCTCATGATTCTCTTGCACCTATCCATAATTTTTTGTCACAGAACGCTAATTCTCAACAATCTAGTGTGTTGCTTTCCACTGCTTTGACAGGAATTGTGGATGGGCGTGGCAACTTCCAAAAAATTAGACTACTGTTAGATTCAGGCTCTCAGTCTAATTTTATTTCTCAGTATTGTATTAAGCAACTCGGTTTAGATTCGTATAGTTTAAACTTTTCAGTCCAAAGTTTAGGGCAAATTCAGATGCTCAATAGTTCTTCAGGAGATAGTACCAAAATCTGTCCCTGGAACAAGACTCTTCCTATTTTTGACTTTGAGGCTGTCGTCATAGCAAAAATTTGTGGTTACTTGCCTTCATTTCCCATACCTAGAGCGAAGTGGTCACATATTGCTAGTTGTATCCTGGCCGATCCAGGTTTTAACCAACCAGGTCCGATTGATCTTTTGTTAGGTGCTGATCTATTTCCACATATCCTGACAAATGGTCGCTTGAAGGGCGATGCTAATGCCCTAGTCGCAATAAACACTGTTTTTGGGTTTGTTCTTATGGGAAAAACTCACAGCTCTATAAATCCACCATTCACTTCTCAAACTTTTTATGCATCGAACCGTCGTTACTTGAAAAGGTGATGTAAAGTTTTTGGGAGTTTGAGAAGGTTCCTCATGTCAAGACGATGTCCCTCGAAGATAATCCTTGCGAGTCAATATTTTAAAAGCAACTTCAAGAGATGAAAATGTTTTACTGCCGTTTCGAGATGCTGAACCAATTTTTCCGGAAAGCAAATGTCTTGCAGTGAAAAATTTCTATTCTTTGGAGCGACGTCTGTTGAAAAATCCTTCTTTATATAAAGAATATTCTGTTTTTGTGCAAGATTATTTAGATTCTCATCATATAGAACTTATTCCCCTAATGCTTCTTGGACAACGAAAACTTATTATATCCCTCATCATAGTGTTCAAAAATCAGCTGGTGCTACCGCTAAATTACGAGTGGTTTTTAACGGATCCGCGAAGTTGCGCTGTCAAACATCTTTGAATGAGTGTCTTATGCCTGGGCCCAAGCTTCATAGTGACATTGCTGGCTTATTGCTGCTATTTAGGCTACACCGCTTTTTTTTTCTCTACCGATATTCGACAAATGTTTCGTTAAATCAGAACTTTTCCTCCTCACACTGACTATCAACGAATTGTGTGGCGTTTTTCCCAGGCTGCACCTCTGTCTGAGTACAGACTTTTATGAGTAACTTATGTTTTAACCAGTGCTCCATATTTAGCCATAAAGTATCTTATGACGTTAGCTGAAATCGAGAAGCCAAATTATCCTCTTGCCGCTTCTGTTATACTGGAAATTTTCTATGTGGATGATATCCTCTCTGGAGCTTCCTCAATATCTGACACAAAAGTGCTCCAACAAGATTTAATCTCAATGCTAAAAAAATTTGAGTTTGAGTTGGGAAAATGGCGCAGCAATGATCATCGTTTATTGGCTGATCTCCCCAGCTCTCACCTTAAGAATATTTCGTTAAACCCTGACCTTGATTCGCCCCTCAAAATCCTGGATTTACCGTGGTCACCAAAGTCTGATTGCTTTTCATTTTCCGTAAAGTCCATTGAAACCGCATGTACAAAGCGCAATTTGTTGTCTAATATGGCAAAAATCTTTGATCCTCTTGATATTGTGTCACCTATCATATTTTTCATAAAACATCTCATTAAAAGACTCTGGTCTTTGAAGCTTGAGTGGGATCAAACACCTCCCAATGATATTGTCTGAGTTTGGAATGAGTACACCTGAGAAATTTCCTGCTTATCTTCGTGTAAGCTTCCTCGTTTACTCATTCCTGATGATGTGATTTCCTGTGAAATACATCGTGACAGTTTTGTGATAGAATTTGTGATAGTTCTGAAAGGGGCTATGAGCAGTGGTAAGTATATTTCGTTTTTCTTCACAAAAAAGGGTGATGTAACCACACATTTTGTTTGCGGCAAATCAAAGGTTGCCCCACTCAAGGTTTTATCTATTCCACGGCTGGAACTTTGTGCTGCCTTCTTTTGGCTCGATTAGCGCAATTTGTCTGAAGCGTTAAAGGAGGAATATATTATCACTCTGACAGCTACTTCGACCACTCATTTTTTGGATATTTTAATATCCCAGTTTTCTTCATTTAGTCGTTTACAGCGTGTTTTTTCATATATCTTACGTTTTCTTCACAAAATTCGTCAATTCGACAATAAAATACTTACCCCCTTATCCTCCCTAGAAATGCATGAAGCTGGCTTGATTTTAATAAAACATGTACAATCTTTAGTTCTTTCAACTGAGATTTCCAAAATAAAAGAAGGAAAGGCTTGCCCAAAATATTTAAGAAATCTCACCCCATTTCTTGACGAAAAGGGTATCATCAGAATTGGAGGTAGGATTCGCCATGCGCCCATCAAAAAGGCATTTTAGAAATATATGTGTTTTTTGAATCTTCTGCACATACGTACTGATCGAATAGAAAATTTTCTAGATTTCCTGCCTTTATTTCTGGGGCATGAAAACATCGCTATTGTCTTGGTGTTACTGGATGAGGTTGTTCGTTCCTTAAGTTTAATTCTCGCAATATGATTAACATGGATTGTTTTATGTCGGAATGTAATAACTTGTCATTATTGTACCTACATATTATATTTTTCCTTATTAATTCTTGTCCTAACTCCAACAAAAACATTCTTCTCCTATCCAAACGATTTTTTTCCAATCTGGATTTTTAATATTCAAAGTTTATAGGCATTGATACAACCAATGTCCAGCAGATGAAAAAATATTGCCATCGGCAACCGATTACTTTGTGTCGTGTATTCTTTTGCCAGTATTGTCTGTTTTATCAACTACACCCTTTGTTTTATTGTAGTTTAAGATGATATCCGGTTTGTAATCAGTTTCCTCTCCACTAACTTTGTCATCGTTATGTTCTGTCGATAAAAGAATTACTGATGCATTTTTTTTTGATACGTAAGAAACTAATGTTTTGTTTTTCATAAAAGCAAACATGCTTGAAAACTCCTTCTTATATCTTGCAGGAAGCAGCTCTTTTGGAATATAGGCCTTATTTTTACGCAGAGTACCACACAAGGTCATGTGTTTGTCTAAAAGTTTATCGGCTAACTCAATACTGGTAAAAAAAGTTATCAGTGGTTATTCCATATCCTGTAGATAAATGGTCTACCAGGTCCATTACTACCCTTTGTCCTTGACGTTTTTCGGATTTTTTACCTTCTAACTTGCCTAAGTAAGATTGCATATTCGCTGTATATGCGGAACTACATTCAGCCAAGGCCCAAATTTTGAGGTCATACTATTCCGGTTTACTCTTCATATAAACTCGAAAAGGTGCCATCCCTCGGAACGAGACTAATTTCTCATCAACGCATAACTTACGCATAATGTTCAGATAGATTTAAAGATTTTTTGCAATTTGATACAAAAACATCTCTGATTGAGGCGAACTTATCAGTGCGTTTTCTTTCTTCTCTTGTTTCAAAATTATCGAATCTTAGAAAGCATATAAACTGTTGGAATCTGTTATGCGACGTAGTAGATGATACTACAGGTCGACATAAAGTTGTATCTTGACTTCATAGTGCACATATTGGCTCTTTAGAAGCATGTCAGGCTCCAAAAATAATAAGCAAAGCCAATAAATGCTCCCAGTTTTTCTTGGACAAAAGGAGAAAAGGCCTTCTTATTTCTTGCATATTATGATGCAGCTTTCCTATTCATCTCCGATAAAATCACATCCATAATATCTCGTGAAAAAAAAACACTCAATTATGTCGAAAAGTGGGAAATATATCTAGTCAAAACTGTTGGAGCTGTTTGTATATTACATTTTCTTCTTTTTATCCTTGCAGTAACTGGATTTTTTGTCCACATACTACCAACTTTAGAAATATAAGTTGGAAAATCACTATGAATTTCGACTGTTTGGCTTACGACATCCGCGGAATCTGCCTGCTTATTTTCTCTGTCAGTATCATTAACTTGCAAAATGTCATCCACTACATCAGTTTCAGTCACTATATCGGTTTCTTCGATATCACTTAAACAATTCTCTGATGCCAAATCGTCAAAATAACTATAGTAATCGTTTGTCTCTAATATCGCTAATAGCTCTTCGTCCGTTAGCTTATTTTTATTTTTGAACTTCTTTGGTTCACTTATTTTTATAAGCGTGTACACACCACAATCAACGTAACAAAACACACTAATATTATACTATATATTTCTCCAACAAATTGATTGTGTCATGAAACTTTCGAAAGTATTTTATAATTTTATTACCTGTCTAGGATTGGTTTCCGGACTGATGGTGCCAAGATATGGAAATATCCGTCATTTGAATAGTTTGGGGTATATTTTTACTTCAGTTGGGTGTATCAATAAAATATACCTGTCGTTAATTACCGTGAGGGGTGCACCTGCACCCCAAGCAACAAAATTCCCTATAACTTGTTTGAATAAAGAGCGATTTATTTTAATTTCTATATGAATGTTTATGAAAAATAGCTGAGAGGAAATTATGTAAAAAAAATTATTCAGAAAATATCTCACAAAATTGTGGTGCAATTGCACCCCCCTCGGGTTTATGAAGGTTAATCACACTCAACAACCGACTTTTTGACATGAAGTGTGTGTCATCTTCAGGGGCTTCAATCAAAGAATGTTAATTAGTAATTTGCGTCGAGAACATACACAATTCAAATTAACATTGAGTTGGAATATCTTGATGTTATGGCGCGCCGTACGTAATCGCTTGCAATTTACTCCTGCATTTTTCAAACTTTTTTACCTGATAAACCTAACATTATTTCACAAAATTGGTATCGCCGTGCGAGGAAATTTTCCTGCTGCCAACTGCCCTTGAAGATACATCCGGATGTGACCTCTGATGGGAGGAATCTCATTTTTATTTTCCTCAAATTTTGGCATACAACAAACAAACAATAGGCGTAAATATTCGGCGCAGCGATAAGAAAATACCAACACAAGGACGGCAAAATCGAGTAAGATTCCATCATCAAATGTAGAATTTATTTATTTATTTGCGAATATCTGGGTACTTATTTATTTAGCTGGGAAATAATTGGCCTGGGGCATTTATTTATATATTTCGGGACAGGCCCGCACTTAGTAATAATTTTTTGTAGTTTGTAGTTTGAAACCCTTAATTTAACTTCGAGTTTTATATGTTTGCTGACGCAGTATTGTTTTGTTTTTGTATTTAATGGTCTACTTTTGTGTTCTCTCTGTTATTACCGAGAGTTTTTTGACGATTTCTAAGTTGTATTCTGACTTTTAGACACCATTTAATTTTAATTTATTGGGTCTGTTTAGAGTAGCACTAGACCATTGTTTTAAGTTACTACTAAGTTTTATAGCGATTTTTTAAGTTATATTCTGACTAATTTAATTTTGATTTTAATGGTCTGTTTAATATAGCACTGGACCATTGTTTAAGTTATTACCAAGTTTTGTAACGATTCTTACTGTCTTGCAGCAACATTTAATTTTGGTTCCAATTCCCATATAGTGAGACAAAAGATCTACCAAAATGCATCGCTCCTTCCAATGTTGCAAAAACAAGGAATTTACGAATTACTTTTGTGTTGTTTGCTTGGGTATTTTTCATCCAAGCTGTATGGATCGATTGAAAGAGGTGAAAAATTTTAAACAGAAACTCTCAGATGTATGTATGGATCGATTGAAAGAGGTGAAAAATTTTAAACAGAAACTCTCAGATTTTTACAAAAATGGCGTGGTCGGTCTTAGTCAGGGTTGCCTCATTACTGTGGACGAGGTGAGTCCACCGGCTGAAGAGGCTAAAGTGGCTGACCAAGCTCATAGATCTGTGGCGAGATCGGACAGAGAAGTAAGATTCTTAGCGTTTCACTTAACGAAAAACCATATTCTGATAACTGGCTGCAATACAAGGGGATTCCTGAGCTTGTTTAAGAGACTCACTAATAATACATACGACATAAAAATCCAGGGGCATGAGAACAAAAATTAAGGAACTTAATTTGGCAATCCAGTCTGCGGATTATGACATAATAGTTCTTACAGAGACTTGGCTATCGGAAAGTATTGCATCTGTTGAAATTTTTCGACCCGTATATTGTGTGTTTAGATGTGACAGAGATTATCAAGTGGTTGGAGGAAATCGGGGTGGCGGAATCCTTATGGCATGCAAATCCTGTTTGGGGTCCACTTTTTTCAAATCCTCTTGCTCCCCGGATTATTTTGAGGACCTGTGGGTCGGGCTGCATTATGGGGGATTGAAACTTGTTGTGGGGAACTTTTATATTCCACCAGCCTCATGTCTTGAAGCTTATCAGAGAGCAGCAGATCAGATCGAATACATGTCAGCTTGCCATGGAAACTCCCAGTTTTTAATATTGGGAGACTTTAACCTACCCAACGTCACCTGGGAAAGGTATAGTGATGGCGATGAGCTTGTTCCCCTGAGGTTCGCTGGTACCTCTGCAGAGATTTTGTTGGCTAGTACATTCTCTCTCGAGTTTAGACAGATCAATGGAACTCATAATGTTCTTGGAAAACAACTAGATCTAGTTTTTTGTGACAATGATATTTCTGCAGCTGTGATTGAGGGTGAGGATCCCTTGACAGATACTGACCCTCATCACCCTCCTCTGGAAATTATTATTACCCAGGAGAGATCTAAACTGGCTGATAGGAGGATTGATATTGAAGTCTATCAGTTCGATAAGGCTGACTATGCAGCCATCAATGCCTATTTGGGGAATTATGGCTGGTCTTTCCTGTCTCAGTCACCCAAGGTTGACAGTATGGTTCAGAGCTTTTACGGTGTGCTCTCTGTAGTATTGGACAGATTTGTACCAAAAAAAACTTATATCCCAATGTTCCTTTCCAAAGTGGTATAGCCCTGAACTTAAAAGACTTATTAAGAGGAAAAATAAATGTCACAAAAAGTATAAAGCGACCGGTAGGGCTGAGGACTATAGGGAATACTCCATGCTTAGAAGGCAGACTAAGTACCTGATTGATTTGTCATATCTCACATATGTGACGAACACAGAACATATGATCCCAACTAATGTTAAATACTTTTGGGCCTATGTCAACTCTCTGCGCAAGGATAGTGGTGTTCCATCGACAATGCAGTTTAGAGGACAGGACTTAACTTGTCCAAAAGCCATTGTTGACACTTTTGCGGAGCACTTTGGTACTTGCTACAGTGATAGAGTTGACCCTGGCCATGAGATTTTTGTCAACTCGGGTGCTTCCCTCTCCTCACATATTTTTACTGAGGGAGAGATTGTGGAGAGGATCCTAAACCTAGACAGTAATAAGGGATGATGCCCTTGTCTTGCAAAGTGAGCTTAGTGCTTTTGAAAGTTGGTGTCATTAACTAAAACAGAGTTTTATCCACAATACCGAAACAGAATATTTGCACTCGACGCGCGTTTCGCTAACCATGTTAGCATCATCAGGAGATGATTAAAACTAAAATTAAAATCTACCTAACTCCCTTTTATACTACTGTTTGCTTAATCAAGCGGAACTAAAAGGAACCAATCCTGGGATCCCGCTAGTCACGCCTGATCAACCAATACAATGGACTATATGGAATAGGCCCTCTATCTCTATTTAAACTATTCTTACATTTAATAATTTCCATACTTTCATATGCGTCTAATAATCTCCTATCAGTTATATTATGAATTAATTTTAAATTTTTAATTGTTATTCTATGATTATTATCAAAAGCATGCTCGGCAACACTTGATTTATCTGTTCTACCATACTATAAATGAGCTATATGTTCTTTGAATCTCGTCTGTATAGATCTTCTAGTTTGCCCAACATATTTTTGGTTACAATCCATACATCCAATTTCATATATTCCACTTCTTTCTAATATTTGAATTTTGTCCTTTGGACCACCTAATAATTTCTTAGTGTTAAACTGAGTCTGGTATACTAATTTTAAACCTACTTCCTTAAAAACTTTTTGGAGTCCTCTAGTATACTGAGGATTATACGGTATCGAAACGTATTTTGTATTTTCATCCTGATTCACGAAAGAAGTGGAATCACGAATGGTCTTTCTAAACAAATGCCTATTAATTAGTTTATTTATTAAGTTAGTATTAAAACCATTAACTTTCGCTATATTCCTAATAGTTTCATTTTCATTATTAAATCTTTCTCTGCTAAGAGGAAAGTTAACCAAACGGTGTACTAAAAAATGAAAGCTGGCCATTTTATGTTGGTCGCAGTGGAAGGAGTCATTAGGAATATATCGGTTAGTGGCAGTATTTTTTCTATAAATATCAAATTCTAGTGTGTTATTATCGTTCCTAATCACTAAAGTATCCAAAAATGGTAGCTGGCCATTGTTCTCGACTTCATAAGTAAATTTAATGGTGGGGAAACGGTTGTTTAGTTTTGTTACAAAATCTTCAACATTAGCGGTTTTTGTGTCGAAAATCGCGAAAATGTCATCCACATACCTGTACCATACCCTTGGAAAATATTCGAACTCCTCACTGATTTCATTTTCAAATTTACTCATAAAAATGTTAGCTAAGAACGGCGATAAACAGTTGCCCATTGCCGTGCCTTCAAGTTGTTGGTAATAGTTATTTCTGTATTGAAAATAATTCTGATCCATGCAAAGTTTGGTTAAAGTTAAATATTCTTGTTTGATTTCATTATCAAAACTATTCATCTCAAGTAATTCACCAAGGTATTGCAAGGTCTGTGGGATTGGTACACTAGGGAACAATGAGCTAACATCAAACGAGATTAAAATTTCACCTTCATTAAGAATCGTGTCTTTAATTTTGTTTATGAAATCTAAGGAATTTAGTACTACTGAATTCTGTTGTTTTATAGGTAAATTTTCAAACTGGTTTGCTAGCCACTTGGATATATTATAAGTTGGTGATCCTATTGCCGAGACTATGGGACGCATTGCCTTCCCAGGTTTATGAATCTTGGGAAGACAATATAGTTTCGGCATAGTAGGATTACTTACAGATAATTTGTATCTAATTTGATCAGAAATAAGATTGCTACATTTCTTCAAAGTGTTTTTAACTTGTGTTACCATCTTAGATAATGGATTCCTTGAGATTCTGTTATAGGGCCCGGATTCTATTAAATTATCAACTCGTTGAAAATATTCGCTTTTGTCTAATATAACAACCTTATTACCTTTGTCAGCTTTTAGATAGAAAACATCTTTCTCCTTCAATCTCTTGATTAAACTTTTTCCTTTTCCAGGTCGAGAGTTAACATTATTATTAATTACATTTTTTGAGATCTGATTTCTGCATGCTTCTCTAACAAATCCTTTAGTAGAGTCAGGAAGATGTTGAATAGAGCTTTCTATGTTACCTACAATATCAAGTAAGTTATCCTTTGGTGGAGGCAATGCAACATTCAGACCCTTGTTTAAAAGATCCAATTCAGCTTTATCAAAAGATTGAGAAGATAGGTTTTCTACAATGTTTACGACTTCCTGAGAACTATCAGACTTAGGTTTCATTTTCCTGAGTTTCTTAAGTTTTTTATTGACGGATGACATTTTCTTGATGTATTTTGTATCAATTACTAAAAACAATTTTCTCTGGAACTCGTACCATTCTTCATGTTCAATATTTGTTAATCTAAATGTTAGTTTTTTATAAAGTCTGTATGCTTCTAATTCAAACATACTTCGTTTACTGTACAAATTTTTGATTTCTAAATCCAACCACTTTTGTCTGGCAAAAGAATGTACTTTTTCTGTAACAGGAGAAGATTTAGGTAAAACAATTTTAATAAAATTTGGGAAAACATTAAATTTTTTACAAGACTTTAGAAACCAAATATCTGCACTCACTAGCCTAATCTTAGTAGAAAACTTACGAAGAACGCGCGTCGAGTGCAAATATTCTGTTTCTGTATTGTGGATAAAACTCTGTTTTAGTGCATGTTGCCGAAGGTTTCAAACCCCAACGTAGTTGGTGTCATAAAAATCTTCTTAGACTTAATGTTTCAAAATGTAGAGTTATGAGTTATTATCGTAAGAAACATCCTTTAATTTTTAGTTATTCAATTAATAGTATTGTACTGGAACGAGTGAATACGTACAAGGATTTAGGTATTGTTTTTGACACCAAACTGACTTTTATTAAGCATGTTGAGGCTGTAACGGTTAAAGCTTATAGACTATTAGGATTTTTGAGGCGAAATTGTGAGCACATCTTCGACACAAAGGCTATAAACTGCCTTTACACTTCCCTAATAAGAAGTTTTTTAGAGTACAATTGTGTAGTATGGAGTCCTCAGTACTCCTGTCACATAGATGCTTTAGAAAATGTTCAGCACAAGTTCGTGAAATACTTAGTATACAAGCATAGATTTCCATACAAAGATGTGACAAGGGAAGCTCGTTTGAAACTTGTTGGATTAGAGACATTAAAGAAGCGGAGAGAAAAGGCTCTAGCCATTTTTCTTTTTAAAATCATAAACTCTGAAATTGATTGCTCTTATTTGTTAAGTGGAATTCATTTATTTGTACCGCCAAGACCAACTCGTTTCAGACAACTTCTCTTTGAGAAATCCCATAGGACTAATAATTATGGACAGCAGAAATTTTTGACTAGACTTGCGCATAATTTTAACCAAAACTTTGGTCACATTGAACTGTTTGGTATTACCGTGAACGCTTTTAGGAATAGACTATAAATCATAATTTAACCTTATATGTTATGTGATCATTTAAACTTTAATTTAATTTTAATTTCTAGATTTAATTGTAATTGTTTTTAGGTTTTGTCAGTGTTTTATGTTATAAGTTATACTTTGCATGTAATTGCCATTTTAATGATGTTTGTAGAGTTGTGCTGATAAATTATTCAGTTCTTAAAACAGGCGTTTATGGCAGTTATGCTCTTGGTCAAGAACTTTAACTAACGGCCTATGTAAAACTACGGAAAATCTCGAGCGATTGAGTTGGATATTTTGAAGGCATTTGACAGAGTTTATCATGACGGATTGCTCAACAAATTGTTGTTTCTTTAAGAACCGATCTCTGCACGTTGCAGTTGATGAACTTATCTCAAGCACATCCACCAATAATGCGGGCATGCCTCAGAGCGCAATACTATTATCAACTCTGTTCCTCATCTATATTAATGACCTGTTAACCGAAGCCAATAATCCTGTTTATAGTTTTGCACATGACAGTACCCATGTCTCCCCATTTAGATCAGAAAAACTTTTACCAGGGACTGATACTTATCACCGCAGACAGGATTAGGTTATTACCATTAATCAAGGTCTGGAGAAAGTTTAAACTTGGGGCAACATAAATTTGGTGCAGTGCAATGCCGCAATGACCCAAGCAGCCATGTTTATGAAGAAAACCAAGACAGCGGGACCTGACAGCATTATGGCAGGATCGACCCATTCCGTCATCCTCGCTGTCGGTTAGTGTGTGTGTCTCGGTCAACACCAACATGTGCGACTCGGAGTTGACCCGGGATCTGGATAATTTGGAACACCGCAGGCATGTGGCCCCTTAATTATAACGTACAGCTCACCGTGTCAACCAACATCTTCGCACACACACACCGCTCGTTGAGTGCTAAAAGATCTTCCTTCAGGGTGTGCGACATTTTGCCAATGTTACAGCAACTGTTAGTTTTAAAAATTTTTAAGCCTGACCTACATATGAGGAGGCATCGTAGCTTCCACATAAAGAACAGATTACCTAGATACTAGTTTGGGTTAGTTTGGGTGGTTTATATATTTTTATTAGTCGACGGGTTAGCTTCGATATCAAGAATTACAAATGTAATTTTTCTGATGGGGGAACGTAGCGGCGATTTTTTATTAAGTATTCCGTTGTTAATGCCCTTCGGGTAAAAATCTTTAATTAACGTGAACCTCACTGTTTCAAGATTCTTTCGCTAAGATACACGATCTGTAATTTTGTTTTTGAACTGAGTAACTATGTTTATTTTTTGGTGTCAGGGTAGCAGTAATCATAATAAGAGACTTTTTATAAATATCTGAAAAACATTTCTGATTGACTTTTATAATTAACTTATCTAGGAACGTCAAATAATTATTATTATTGTAACATTTAGGTTTTTATTGACGTTGTTGGAGAAGGTGAGGACTCAATTTATCGTATGATATTTAACAAGCATACTTTCCTTCACCCTTCTATATTCATTTTAGGCTAGTTACTTTTGGTAGGAGTATCAATATTACCAACAACTCTATAAAACCCTAATTATCTCAAAACTGACCAATTTGGTCATGGAGTAAATACGTTTTCAATTTTTGTTCCACTTCTTGCATGTAGATAACCCAAAATTAAATACAACCTGTGATAAACTTGAGGTAGTAAATTTGAGGTAGTCCTGACCTATTTTAATAACATCAATATAAACTAAATTTTGGTAGTTCGAATACCAAGCAGGCAAATCCACATTAAGTGCACTGCACTGTCTAGTTAAAGACATAGAAAAGACAATCGAACGCAAAGAAATTGCTCTTGCTGCGTTCATTGATATAGAGGGAGCATTTGATAATACCTTACATCAGTCCATCAGAAGAGCACTTCAAGAGTGGGAAGTTGAGCTCCCAATCATAAGATAGACAAAAACAATGCTAAAGCACTGCTTCGTTATAGCAAAAATAAACCGAGCGTCAACAACCGTCAGCAAAGTAAAAGGGTGCCCTCAAGGAGGTGTTCTCTCCCTCTACTGTGGACACTAGTAGTGGCCAAAATCCTTACCACTCTGAGTACAGCTAGATTTATAGTTCTAGGCTACGCAGACGACCTAGTAGTAATAATAAAGGGCAAACATGACTACGCAATTTCAAACCACATGCAAAATGCCCTACACATCATCAAGAATTTGAATGAAAGGGAGGGATTCTCCATAAATCCTAGGAAAACCATTCTTGTCCCGTATACAAAGAAAAGGAAGCTAAAAATGAAAGCGCCCATCCTACATGGAACACAGTTAACTTTTTCCACCGAGGTAAAATATTTAGGGGTCACACTGGACCGTAAACTTACCTGGAGCAAGCATCTAGAAAACACCATCTCTAAAGCCACAGCAGCAATCTGGACATGCCGCAAACTAGTTGGCAAGACATGGGGCCTAAAACCAAAAATGGTATATTGGATCTACTATACATTAATAAAGCCCACGGTCACCTATGCCTCGCGGGTATGATGGCCAAATCCCCAGCAGATCACCGCTCGGACCAAACATAATAAAGTGTACAGGCTGATATGCCTGGAAATAACAGGGGCAATGTCAACGTGCCCTACCGCAGCCTTAGAGGTAGTGCTGAACATGCCTCCTCTTCATCTCAGTGTGAGGAGGGAGCCGATTATCAGTGCTCGCAGGCTATTCCAAATAGGCAAATTCAAGCCTATTTGACTGGGCACCTGCACATTTTTGAAGAAAGTAAACTGGAGAATGCCAGCAAACCAAGTGACCAAATGACGGTCATGTTGGACCTAGATGTCCCATTCGTAGTGCTTATTGATGACCGCCAATCATGGGAAAGTAAAAACCTACCTCAGGCCGACAACGCATCGCTGTGGTACACAGATGGTTCAAAGCTGGCGAAAGAAGCAGGATTGGGTACTTCAGGTCCAAACTGTAAGCTTTCCATATCGCTAGGCAAATATATGACGATCTTTCAAGCGGAAGTGCTCGCCATAAATATATGTGCAGCAGAATGCCTCACACAAGGACTCGACAGAAAGCACATCTTCATATTCTCAGACACCCAGGCGGCTCTAAAAGCTCTAAAAGCTTTCAAGTGCGTGTCAAAGCAAGTCTGGGAATGCAAGCAAACCCTTAATCAATTAGCAACTCGCAACCAGGTAACTATAAATATATAATATAAAATAATATAAACCATAGAGGCATAGAAGGCAACGAAAAATCAGACTGCTTTGTGAAAAAAAGGAGCCCGAACACCATATTATGGTCCAGAGCCCTACTGTGGCTTTATGAAGAGCCACATCATCGAAAAACTGAACAAATGGAAAGAAGACCAACTGTCGTCCTTCTAAAGAAACACTCCAGGACTAAGACAGGCAAAAAGGTTTATCACCGTTTCTGCGAAAAGAGCAGAACAGATCTTAGACATGAACAGAGCAAATATCATTAGAACTATGGCCGCACTGCTCAATGGACACTGCCCAGTAAAATACTACCTAAAGGCAATAGGCAAAGCAGAAGACGACCAATGCAGATTTTGCAATAATGCAACTGACACCGCAGAACTTCTACTTTGCCAATGTCTAACCCAACTCTGCAAAAGGCTCAAGTATCTTGAAGGAGTACGGCTATCCCCTCAAGAAGTGAGTCAACTACCTCACAAGACAATAGCTTTGTTTGAAAGAAGCCTACAGATCTTCGGTACCCCCATGGGTTCGAAGCTTTCTCCAATTTTAGTCAATTTTGTACTTGACGACTTGGTCAGGGATTTCCTGCAATATGTGCCATATCACATTCCTTTTGTCAAGAGGTACGTGGAAGACCTTTTTCTTTCTGTGCCTAGAGACAGGATTGCAGAAACATTGGAGCTTTTTAATACTTATAACCAAAACATCCAGTTCACTGCCGAGGAAGAAAGTGACAACAGTGTTCCTTTCCTCGACATGAAAGTCATTCGATCTGACGACAACATATTGAGGACCATTTGGTACAGAAAACCGATGGCCTCAAACCGGTTTATAAGTTACAGCTCGTATCATCCTTTCAAAATGAAGGTAAACCTGATTTTGGGGATGAAAAGTAGAGCGATAAAGCTTTCTCATCCAATACACAGAGATTCAGCTCTCAGATCTCTCAAGGCAATATTGCTGGAAAACTCTTACCCTGTCAAAGTTATCAACAAGTTTCTTTATGACACAAGTTACGCGGTTCCAGAAAATATTTTTTTACAACCCAGCCAACCCTTGACGTTGGCATCTCAATCTTTACGTCCTTCTGACAATGAACCACTAAATACAGATAACAGTGTCAACAATACTAACACTCATTTCTCAGTTGTGCCTTATGTTGAAAATCTCACTCCACAGCTTATAAACCTGTTCAAGACGACTGACGTCAAGTTTGCCAAGAGACAGGTAAAGATAGTTTCTAATTTGTATAGCAAAACTAAGACACCTTTGTCAACCAAGGAAAACTGGAATGTAGTTTATAAGATTCCATGTAACGATTGTGATTCAGTTTACGTTGGCCAAATATCAAGAAACCTTAATGGCCGCATTATCTCTCACAGAAGTGATTGCAGGAGATTGGTCTCATCATGTGCCCTTTCGGAGCATGTCATCAAGGAGGGTCACACCATCAACTTCAACGAGGCAACAATCTTAGCGAAAGCTAATAATTATTATAAGAGATTGTTTTTGGAAATGGTTAATATTAATAACACCGAAAATTGCCTAAACAAAAAGAGTGACATACAAAACTTAAGTTCCGTTTACAATTACCTCCTTAAACTCCATAAGGATAAATTCCAATCATTGTCGGAACAGGAATTGCCTCTTACAATTGCCACACAAATCAAACCATTTCCACTGACTGTCTACTTTTCAAATTTTTTCATCATTCCGCGCACCTCGATTCTACTCTGTTCTGTTCCTCCGCAGTTCCCTGCAATCACGTCTGTTTCTAGATCTGTTCCTGTCCACCTGTCATCTGTCAGCCAGATCTGTCAGGCGTCAAGCAACACCTGTTTCAGCAGGGATGATTTTTTTAAAATGTGAACGTTAATTTTATATTCTGTGTTCATCGGTTTTAAATATTGTATACATTTCACAACCTGGTAATGCCTGATTGACACCAATTAATATTTATATGTTAAGACTTTCAATTTTCCTATAAGGATGTTCTTTGTTGTTTTCTTCTGTGTAACTCGCATTGGTAAGTTGAAAAAATGTAATTTTTTGATTGTGGTTTTCCACTGCAATGTGTTTTTTATAACTTTTAGTAAATCCTGATGATGAGGAGGATTGTCCTCGAAAGCTTGACTAAGTAATAAAGAGTTTACTCAATTGGCCTTTCCTGTTTTTGACTGCATCCCCAAAAGTTTACTGCTTTTTTTATATATATATATAT
>MU187732.1:39090-70539 GCA_016904865.1 Pissodes strobi | reverse complement strand
AGACCTTTTTAATTTTGCCCTCACCAACAATAGGAGCAATAACATTATTTACGTTTTTGAGATCATCTTGTATCTTATCTTGAACGTCTCTTTTTTGTGATTCAGGAATGTTGTGAACCATGAGATTTTTTGATCTCGCTTTGCGGTCTTCATATTCAGAAATAAAATCTTCACATCCATTATTGGATAGCCCAGTGACATCTCTAGCAGAAGTTGAAGCATCAGATCCTTGTTGAAGCTGTTCAGCAACAAGATCAAAACGAGTCATGAGATCGACATACCTTTTTCCAGTGTATCCATCCTCTTCGTCAATACAGGGACCATTCGCAGACCTTCCTGACACGTGTTACAAAAATATTTTAACAATCTTTTTGATTTAAGTTCAATAACTATCATTTCCGTGGGAGTAAGGCCTGAACATTGGTAGTGAAACCGTTGGCTATAGCCATCACACTCGACAATTTTCTTTTCAGATTCTTTAATTTCACCATTACAAATGCCACACGTAAAATCCTTGTTGGTAATTATTGGCACGACCTCGTAAAATTACAATCAGCGACGAGCGATGCGAAAACTCCACAGTTTTGGACGATAGCAGCAACAAAACTCCAATGGCATTTACTTGTTGATGTTCTTTTTTATCGCTTGTTGTTAACATAATATACACTATTAATTAAGATGTAAAACGATAATAATGTTATAAAAAAAAGAAGGTGTAGAGATTCCTATGGTACAATCAGCGAAAAATTTCGGAATCATACTTAGTGATTTTAATTCAGAAGTCATATTTTTCATTAAAGATTTTGTATAATAGCAGATATTTTCTTAGTTTTCATTTACGTAAAAAGTTATGTGAGTCCATGATTCTTTCTAGATATAATTACTGTGATTTTTTTTGTGGTCATTGTCTAGATCTTATACAGAAAAATCGTATTCAAAAGGTACAAAACACATGTCTGAGTCTTATTTTAGTATGACCATATCTCACACACTTTTAAAGAAATTCAATGGTTGAAAATGAGTGATCGCAGAACTGTTCATCTCGAAAGCTTCTTTATAAAAGTTTTAAAAAATCCAGCATTACCCACTACCAAAAAAAATATATTTATGTTTCGTTATATACATTCGCGGAACATTAGGTATGACAATAAGATCACCATGCCACACCATCGGAGTGCCATGTTTCTTCTGAAACACGGCGTTTATTTTTAACTTCACTTAATGAGAAACAATTTATGGTTCGGTATAAGACATATGTTCGTGGCCTTCAGGACTCCTGAGTTACATTCTCTTTTTCTTCCTTATTGGTAACTATTCATGTGTTTAGTTTAGAAATCCTCGAATGGCGGGTGGATCATTCGTAAAATTATAGTAGTTATATTCTTACCATTCCTGACACACTAATTTTTTTTTTAAATCATATAACATTTTAATAAAATTCAGCTAAAATTCATACCAAATTCATATAAAATTCCCTCAAAATCAACGAAAATAACCCAAAACACTAAAGCTGTGGTTAGTGACCTTCGTATAGATTTAGAGTAGTTTATACAGTTCTGGTTGAGATAAAACCATGAAAATTTGAGGAATCACCACATTTGAGTCAAAAAAAATGTTTCTTTAAAAAAAAACATTTCTTAATAAATTTTTCTATATAAATAAAGAATGGGTCTGCTAACTAAACTAAACGTCTGTAGTAAAATTTTACCAATTAAAAAAATAGATGAACTAGAAATTGAAAAAGAATATAAAGTCTCAAATTTTAAAATGGTAAATACAAAGTTTGGTAATGCGATTGTTGTTGTTTTAGATGATTCTTTTAATGTATATTTACCAAAATAGTTTTAAAGATGTTATTAAACGAAATGACAGAAAAATTAAATTCATCCAATTATTTATTTATATATAAAGGAAAAATTGATAAGATGGATAATAACAAAATTTATAAATTCTTTTCCCAGTTTTCTTAATCTTTTTTTAATTTGTTTCAAATTATTTATAAAATTATTTTTTTCAACATTTATTTTATAATGTTCCCAAGCTTTGGCTTGGGGGCAAATTAATAATATTCAAAATATCGAGTTTAAATAAATTTATAAATTCTTTTCCCAGTTTTCATAATCTTTTTCAATTTGTTTCAAATGATTTATAAAATTATCTCTTTCAACTTTTATTTTATAGTGCCCCCAAGCTAATGTATGAATTCCATCTTCTAAAATATATCTTTTATCATCATATGCACTTAACGATTTTATATTCATTTCTATAGTATATATATTGTGTTTATTGCTTCTAATTAAGTTTTGTTTTTTATAGATTGGTATTTTATCTTTTAAACAATTTGTAAAATCATCAAATATTATTTCTTTTTTAACAACGCATTTTTTAATACCTTTAGCTTTCTTTATTAATTTATCATAATCAGGTTTTATTGCATATAATTTTGATCGTAATCCAACAAATTCTATAATAATCTTTCCATTCATTTCATCTTTAAATTTACCTAAAACTTTTTTATTTACTCTCGGTAGGTTATAAATATTATTTTCTAGATAATCAGATGTATCAAGTTCATTTATGAAATCTTTCATATCTTTATAAGTCTTGAGTTATAACTGAACAGATTACTGAATCTGTATCTTCATATAAAAGTTTTACTTTATCATTATATTTCTTTTTTAAAACATCATAATTAAATCCATATAAGCATATTTTTGAAGTATCTAATATGTTCATTCCAATATATATTGGTCTATTAAAATATGTTTTTATTTTTTCCATATGTATTGCAACTAAATCTTCAAAAAATACTTTTTCATCTTTAAAATTTGGTTTTACAACTAGTTTTTCAATTTGGCTACCACTTGTACATAATTTTATATCAACTCTATTTCTTAAATTCTCCATTGTTTTACCAAAGACTGCATTATTCATTAATTTAAAAAAATCTTTCTTAAAATCATCTTTAGCATTCATTCTTAAATTTGTATTTAACTCAATGTATGGTTTTAACCAATCAGATTGTTTGAATGAAATAATTCTATGTACGTTTTCTAATTCTAATCCTAATTTTAGATATTTCTTTAATGTTATGTAATGAATAACATATTTCTTTTTATCATATAATGTGGCCATCAATTTTGGTAATTTATTTTCATCTATAATATTTTCTGGAGCTAATGGAAAATCTGAATGATAATCATGTAATTTTTTTGGATATTTTAAATCAACTTCTAAAATATATCCAATATCAGAATCATCACACGTATTCAATATTTTTCTTTTCCAATTTATATTTTCAATGTTTTCCCATTTAAAACCTTTGTATGGTAAATATTTACACATGCTCCATCCATATTCATTATTTGCGTCCAAATAACATATATATTCCGATTCTTTATCTTTGTCATATGATTTCATATATTTATTATTAGCATTTGCATATCTATTACAACATTGTGAAATTATTCCCCTAATTCCCTTTTCAACCATTAATAACATATCATAATCTGTTAATAATTCTAGCTTTTGTTTAGTTTTTCTCAACATAACATCCCAAGCATATTCTGGTAAACTAAAATACCAGGCTGGGTCTAACTTATATGTTTTTAAAGAAATATTTCTAATGTTTTCTACAATATCTGCTAATAATAAAACATCTATTTTGTTATATAACTGGGTATATTCTCTTAAATCTTTAATATTAAATATTTCCCATACATTTTGAGCATGTTTATATTCTTTATCCGAAATATCCTCATTGTTAAGTTTACTATAAAATTCATTTTTTGATGGTAATTTTGTTTCATTTAGTTTCTCTTCTGAATCCATATACTCATATGGATAAACACCCTTTTTTATTGCTAAATCAATTAAATCTTCAGGTATATATTTTTTAATTTCTTCAAATTGATCTTTAGTTAAATTAGTCGCTAATTTTTCTATACTACTTGATAAAAATTTATATGAATCAATAAATCTTAGTTCTATTTTTTTCAATTTTGGTTTACCATTTTGATCAGTATGTCCTGTTTCATATTCAACTATTTTTGATAATGAAATGTAATTTTCATCAGTTTTTGGAATTAATTTTATATCTCCACCAAGTTCTTTTACAAACAAATGTAAATCGTAACCAGCTAAATTATGAAAGAAGACTGGAATAAATTTTGGATTTTGACATCTTAAGTTACAATCCGAATGAGCTGCATTTCTGAATTTTCCTGGTAAGTGCTCATGATCAGCAACTTTTCTTTTATGTAAATCCAAATTATTCAATATTTTCTCTAAATCATTTTGATATGCTTCTGTATTTACTTCACTATTTTGAAAATACTGAATCGTTTTTTCTAAAATTCTTATTCTTCTTTCAATGGTTGGAGGTATTTCATTTAAATTTCGTTCACAAATATGACATAATTGTGAGTTGTTATATATTTCTTTCTCATTTTTAGATAGCTGAAATTCTAAATTGCTTACATAATGTGTATCAACTGGTATTGCTTCTTGTGTTAATTTTTGACAAAACACTTTGACAGCGTCATTACCATTATAAACAACTGGATCTTTATAATTTCTATTTTGATATTTAACGTTAGAAACGCTATGATATTTATGGAAAATATTTACATGAAAATGGGTCAAAATAATTCTAACGCCAAACTAATTGATAATTTTGTTGCTACACATATTAAAGTTAAAAAGCATAATAAACTTTTGGATGAAATAGAATATCCTGGTCAAGCAAGTACTGTAAAAGGTACTGTTAGTTTTGCTTTTGATAATAACGGACCCACAAATAGTGCAGGATTTCAATCTAGATTCACAGGAGGTGGGCATTTTCAAGCTGTAGGAAATTTATCTAATTTTGGGCTGTGATTTTTTAAAGATATTAAAGTTCCAATTTATAAAGGTGGTTTTGAAATTCATTTTTCAAGAAATAATGATCACGATGCTCCATTCAGGTGGGCAAGGAGAAAAGAAGATGGTACCCAAGATGAATCAACCAGGCCTGGAAATGGTAAAATAGAAATTGAAGATTTTATAATTAGAATCCCAATAATTGAATATGATGATATCAGTAAAGTTCAACTAATTAATGAACTAAAAACTCTATCTCAACAAAACCAATATAATTTTGTGTTTAAATCTTGGCAATGTATCCAACAAAAAAATATATCAGGCAAAACTTTAAACTTGGATATTACAAATAATTATCGAAATATTGGAAATCCTTTATTCGGAATGGTTGCTTTTCAAACAAATAGATTGGATAATCAAGATAAAGAAACAAGTGTATTTGATCATAGTAATGTTAGAAATGTATGGTTTGAAATTAATGGAAAAAGATACCCAGAAGAATTGGAAAATTTGGATTGGGATAATGAAAAATTTATAGTTGCTTATGATATGTATATGAATTATAAAAGAGTTTTTTATAAAACACATTTGGAGTTACCTTTAATATATTTGAATCCAGATCGGTTTAAAAATGCAAGGCCTATTTATGTTATTGATCTATCCAGACAACCAGAAAATATCTCAGAGTCTAGAAATAATATCATTTTACACGTTGATTTTGATAAAAATATTGATCCAACAATGAAGGTACAATTGCTTATATTTGTATGGTTTCAGTTTCTGATTTTTCATATGATATTATAAATAACACAATAAAAGAAAATTATTAAAAATTCTTATTTGCCCGGACTATTATTGATTTTATTTTTAAATTGCTTTAAACATACAAGTAAGTCCATCTATAAAAACTTAATAAAACGTGTCATTTATCGTTCATGTTTCCTGTTGCTCGAGTACAGGATGTTATAATGATAAACAAATAATGGCACTACAAACAATTTATCTTACCGATATATTCCGACATTATTTAGCTTCAAATTCAAGTTTTAAATTTATTTTAATTGGTAATAGGTTGGGAGACTACTTTAGTGAAGTATGATTTTGTTCGAGTGGCCATAGAACTTAATTGTACCTCTATGGTTTACAAGAAAAGTAGGTTTAGAGACGACACACGGAATGTTTTTGACCTATTTTTATGAAATGTTGGTCATGAATTTTAGCTCAATTTTATTAAATTTTTTACGATTTTACTACGCTTTTCCGGAGACTCAAATGTGGTGATTCCTCAAATTTTCATGGTTTTATCTCAACCAGAACTGTATAAACTACTCTAAATCTAGACGAAGGTCACTAACCACAGCTTTAGTGTTTTGGGTTATTTTCGTTGATTTTGAGGGAATTTTATATGAATTTGGTATGAATTTTAGCTCAATATTATTAAAATGTTATACGATTTAAAAAAAACTTTAGTGTGTCAGGAATGGTAAGAGTATAACTACTAATTATGTTTCTGGTATTGTAAATTAACACTTGATTAATGTATTAATTCTAAGAACGTTTAAGTTATTTTGTCTCCTAGAACAGGGTTCAGTAGGGTAGCCTGTTTGGCTAGACTATGCCTTGCCTGGTATATTTGTATTAAACACTATTATTTGTACTCATTTCTTTATATTTTGTAATAAAAGTCATTTATTATTATTATTATTATTATTATTATTATTACAATTATGTATGGCATTACATGAAGCATTTTATTATTCGCTATACTAATATAATTTAATTAATATTATATAATATTCAATTTTAATCGTCCAGATCGCTCAAATTATTAATGCATAAATACCATTTAAAAGTTCTATTTACATAAAATACTGCTTTGCCTATATATAACCACAGATATAACTATTATACTTAAATAATATAACTAAATTAATATATCACAGCCAAAATTAGTAAGATCATATTTATCTTGTATACCTAATTCACTGATTGTTAATTCCTATATCGATACCTTGTTATACTTTTTCGCTAATTTTTCGTTGTTCTCCTTTCTCCTGAGTTAAATAATCTTTTTCAGTTTCCGCACCATCGTCCCACCATTGTCTGTCACCGGAAGCAAATATGATGAAACATAACGCAGGAACCATGAATGATATTGCTGCGGATATAAATACTAATCTCCATTGCGTAGCATTCGTCTAAATAATATATTAAAATAATTAGTTTATTGAAAAGATAGAGTTTACAAAATATCCTACATGTAAAAGAGCTTAATAGTATTGAAAGGGCACATTTCAGCTCTTACGCATTTTGAACAATTTTAGGAAATCCTTATTTTGGCATATTTGTAATAAATATATGAGAATAGAATTTATAGAGGCTCACAAAAATTATAAATATTAACTGTATTTTGTACATTTTTGAAATTGTTTTGGAAGCTAAAACGAATTTATTTCTATGTGATTATTATTCATTACCTCGAAATATGTCAGTATTAAATTAAGCCAGATTTATTAAATACCTCACAAGGTCAAATAATAAGAACGACATTGCAAATAATATGATTATACTAATGAATTATCAATATTCAGATCCATCAAATTCCTTTTAATTCGAATTATTGGTCAATATGAATCTGTAAATCTTTATATTTACTTTTCTGCAATATGAAAAAATTAAGATAATACAATATTTAATATAAACTTAGATGTTGTAATTTTGCCTTATTTTCAAAAAAATAATAGATAGATTTTTCATGTAAAAAAGTTATTATCGCTTTCGATGTTAGCATGCAATGAAACAACGTTTTGAAAAAATGGATAATTGACATTCTGTAAATTTGTTCTATATATTTTTCAACTCACCTCGTCAGTGACAATAAACTGTACCGATAATGGTGCAGAAAGGGCGGCCAGGCAAGATATGGAGTTGGCGAAGCCCAAAATAATTCCAGAAAATCTTGGAGACAAGTCTATGGCGTTTACTCCATGACCGAATAGGAGGCCTGCGCCAAAGGTAGATGATAAAGTAAGCATAAATACTGACAAATGGGCTTGTGATTGGCTGAGATAAGCAAGGGTAAGAAGTGCAGCTGCACATCCATAGCACGCTATAAGAGAAATAAATTAAACGTTAGTTAAACATTACTAGCTAAATGTATTTCGATATCTCACTTAGACATTTCTAAAAATTACAGCTCGAATCTTCAATATATTTTGTTTCATAATAATAGATTCACTTTTTTATAAGCCTACTTAACACACTGAAATTCTCATTCAACAATACAATTTCCTAATCAAAAATAATTTCGCTTATTTTTATTTATGTGTTAGGTTCGCTCTGTACACCCCCTGTACCTTTTACACTAAACGACAAATCGAGCAAGACCTATTTTTACCGAGGGCATATTAGTATTCTTTACAGACCTAGGGCATGGAGTAAAAATGCGGTGCTGTGATTGGTGTTCTGAAGGCCAGGGGGTGTTGCAATTCATCCCGAGAATTTAAAAGAATACTACTAAATCTTCACGCATGGCTCTCCACGTGGGTGCCTATTAAAATACAACTTTTACTATTTCCAACTACTACTCTCTTTATTCTTTATCACTCTATGCAATTAAATACACTATACTACTCTTATAACTTTACAACTATTAGATCTTTACAGTTCAACACGCAATGATTAACTAACTGCAACTCGCCGCTCTTCGTTATTTATATGCAAACGCGCGATCACTCCGGACGAAGCGAGGCCTGTCTATATAATTCTCGACCAGCCCTCGGGAGAATTCCACAGTTCCTGAATCTTCGCGGCGACTCATACGTAGACGCGACAAGGCTAGTTCTATAGGGTAGCACAAAAACATTCGGATGGTTGCTAGCCGTGACATTGCTCTCTTTCACACCTAATCGTACCGATCAGCTACTTCATATCCGTGATATGCTTTGAGCCTCTCGAGGTGGATAACTTTCAGTTTACTTCTGGGGCTACGTTGAATGTTATACACTACGTCATTAATTCTTTGATGACTGTATAGGGCCCTTCCCAAACTGGCGTTAGCTTGGGAGATCTTCCTTTCTTCCTTTGCATAACCAGTTTTTATCGTTCTTCTGAAATCCTATAGAGTTAACTTGGAGATCATATCGAGCCTTCATTCGGTCACTGGCGAGACGTTCAAATACATCATTCTGTTTCATCTTCCCACTAGATATTGACTGGGGTCCTTGACTTGAGGCACAGGTTGAACACTGCCGGCACCATGATTTCACATACTGGCAGTAGTTGACTCAGTAAAATCTGTCGCGGATCTTGGTCAATCGCTCTGTTAACTCCGAGATAGACACCAAACTTTCCATTATGTATTTCTTCCAGGATTTCCGATACCCTCTTCCGTGGTGTCAGGCTTGTTTAAGAAGTCCATTTTCAACTACCAGGGAGTCCCACTCAGCCCACAGAGATTTAAAAGCAAATCCCTTAGGTTGATGTTCTTCCTTAGCTTTTAGCTATTTCACTATCCTTAAGCTGATCTTTTCTAAGTTGCTCTCTGGCCCACTGCTGATTCCTTCTCGTTGGTCTATTCTTTGGCAATGTTTTTAATTATCCTCGCATGAGCTTCTGGATAAAGCATCTGTACTATTATGCCATCTTCCTTCCCTGTGCTTAGTCCTAAACTTATTATTGCATTGATTAATAGCATTTCGGTTACATGGCCTAACTTCTAGTGACTCTTGGAATCTCCTCGTGGCCTGAAGGACTTCGGTTAATTGTTTCAATTGTAATCAATTGTTCGCCCACTTTTCTTCCTGGATTGATACGGTCCTGATTGTTGGCTTAGAGATGTTATAGGCCGCCTCGATTTCTAGGGCTCTACCCAAAACTTCACGGCTGCTATCAAATTTGACTAGACGTAGCATCTACGAAATATTCAACAACAAGTTTCGCTTGAAATTATTCCGTTGCTCCCGGATAGGTCAATTGAACGAGACGTCTGACGTCTGCCTCAAACTCTTGCAGGTTTTCACCAAGTTTCTTATGTCAGGATTTTACTTGTGCCTGATACAGTTGTCTGCTGTGGTGGTCTCCAAATCGTCTCTCTAGGGCAGCTGCAAGTATGTCATATTTCCTCTGTTGGCTGATGGGAATGTCCTGTAGTAGTTCTAGGGCAGATCCACGAAGCGCTACCACTAGTGATGTATCCATTTCTTCGTTATTCCAACCGTTGCCAACATCAGAGTCTTCAAATTCTCTTCTGTACATTGTCTAGGATGTTTGACTGTCATACGTTGGAGGTTTGATATTCTGTCCTGTGGCGAATACCATCTCGGTGGGTCCTTGATATTTTAGTCTGTTATCTTCTGCTTGTAGATTCTCATTTCTTTCTATATGTTTCCTGCTTCTTTTTGTACATTTCCGTCTATATTTAGTACATTTCCAACTTCCTTTTGTACAGTTACTACAACTTCTTTTTGTATATTATTTACTTCTTTTTCAAATTTCTCATTTTGTTCGTCCAATATTTTCTGTAATTTTCCTTGCTCGCCTACAATTACATCCAGCCTCTATTTCTGAAGCTGATCTTGTTCTATTTGCCTTTTATTTCTTGGTTTTGAAAACTTTTCTGAAACCGGTCTTCTTCTGTTTGCCTCTCAGCATTTAGATTTTTCATGAAATCGGCCAACATTTTATTTATTTGTTCGATTTCTGCCGTTTGTTGCTTCGGATTGATCATAGAATGCTATAAAATGTTCACATAATCCCCCAATCAAAACGGTCTCGTTGACGTACTTGTACCCTCTTCTCTCCTCGAAGAACACTTCCCAAGTCCTGTCTCTTCACAATCCGACTTCTGACACCAAATGTTACGTTTTTCCCGTGGGTGCTAATACAATTACAACTTTTACTATTTTCAACTAATACTATCTTTATCCTTTATCACTCTATACAATTAAAGACACTAAACTACTCTTATAACTTTACAACTATTAGATCTTTACAGTTAAACACTCAATGATTAACTAACTGCAACTGACCGCTATCCGCTATTTATATACAATCTGAAATCTATCGCAATCACTCTGGACGAAGCGAGGCCTCTCTATAATAATTCTCGATCAGCCATCGGGAGAATTCCACAGTTCCTGAATCGTTCCAGCCGCATATTTACACATCCTCACATACGACGGCACCAGGGTGCTTAAATCGGTTAGGGTTTGTAAGCGTTTGTAGCACTACAAAATCTCACTGATTTGGGCATCTAATCGCGCCATGTCTTCACGATACAATCAATTTGCGGTAAGAGCTCTCCTGGTCTAGAGGTTTAGGTGGCTGGGTCTCACCTGGATGGTCCGAGTTCAAACCCCGTTGCGCTTGCTTTTTTTTAGGTTAAGTTTCGAAACAGTTTTTTTCTCGATTTTGGGTATGTCTTGGGTTAGTTAGGGTTAGCACCTAGTTTCCGTTTCTTGAGCCCCCGTAGCGAGCGGAAGCGAGCGGAGGGCCATGCGAAAAGCGAAATATTATATAACAGCGTATTCCAGGTGCCCAAATTAGTGAGCTTTTGTAGTGCTACAAACGCTTACAAAACCTAACCAATTTCAGCACCCTGGTGCCTATGATAGCCAGTTACGTAGGTGCCGAAATCAGTGAGCATTTGTAGCGTAATTATTGTTTACAAAGGCTCACAGTTTATAGCACCCTGGTGCCATCGTATGTGAGGATGTGTAAATATAAGTCCCGGCCGGCGATGACTCATACGTAGACGCGACAAGGATAGTTCTATAGGATAGCACAAAAACATTCGGATGGTTGCTAGCCGTGACAATAGCATAGAATATTAATATGCTTACCGTGGACTTAAAACTACGAGTAGTATGTAACGGTACCTTCCTTCATCTCACCAAATATCCGATTTCACAGCCTTGGATACCGGCCTAAAATGTAGGGCTTTGATTTTGGCATAATTTTTGCTGTCTTAGTGTAAACAGTTTGTTATTTAGCGGGGTACACATCTTAAGCGACATTATTATTAAATACATCGGAAAGTTTGTACCTTCTGTACGTTCCATTCTTTTTCACCTGCCGGCCCATCCATAGACGCGCTTCGCCGTATAACGGCTCGTCAGTATGGCTATAGGGTCAGCAGATGAGAGAACAGTACTTAAGGCTTTAAACAAACCCAGAAGGACGGAAGGTACGGAAGGTACAAACTTTCTGATGCATTTGTCTAGGTTCACCTGACATACACAGGTCAAGTAGTAGCCAATAATTACTATAGTATAGTACTGTCTATCTTCGATAAACTTAGCAGGTTACGGATAGATGGCTCCGGCTACAACACACTACTGGTTTGACATTATTATTCTCCTTCTTCGGATGCTATCCACTAATGGATGTTTGCGATCACATTTTCCATCTCCTCTCTATCCCCTGCGGTATGAATTAGGGTCTGTATCTCATTCACTCCTGTCCATTGTCTTATGTTCCGTAACCAGGACAATTTCTTTCTTCCTATTCCTCTACGGCCTTCTATCTTACCCTCGACCAACAACTGTAAATACTTATACTTTTTGTTCCTCAAGACGTGCCCCAGATATGAGGTCTTGCTCTTTGTGATGGTAGTTAACAGTTCACGTTCTTTGTTGATGCTGGACAGTACTTCTACGTTTGTTATTCTTGCAGTCCACGGTATCTTGAGCATTCTGCGGTATAGCCACATCTCGAACGCTTCCAATTTGTTAATGTTGTTGGCTTTAAGGGTCCAACCTTCCATCCCGTAGTGAAGTACCGACCATACATAGCACTTTAAAAATCTCAATCTCAGGCCAAGATCGAAGTCCGAGCAATTAAATACTCTTCTCGGTCCTAGGAATGCTTGTCGGGCCTGTTCAATGCGACTCTTGATTTCAATATCAGAGGTCCAGTCTTCAGATAACCACATGCCCAAGTATTTAATTGTGTTCACTCTGTCTACGCGCATTGCGTTGAATGTTAACTGTGAGTCTTCAAACGCATTCAGGTTTCTTGTTATTATCATAAACTTCGTCTTTTTAGTGTTTATGTTTAGACCCATTAATCTGCTATGTTGACCGACTGTGTTGATCAGTCTTTGTAAGTCTTGCATGTTATCAGCGATGAGCTCTGTGTCATCAGCATAACGTACGTTATTAATCTACACTCCGTTGACTTTAATACCGATCTCTACATCTTCCAATACTTCCCGGAAGACCCCTTTCGAGTACAGGTTGAACAAAAGCGGGGACAAGACACATCCCTGTCGCACACCCCTCCGGATCTCTATATCATCAGACAGCTCATTATTGAGCCTGATCTGTGCAGTCTGGTAACAATATAGATTTTCGATAGATCTAATATCTTTCTGATCTATGTCAAGATTCCTGAGGAGTTGCATTAGTTTGGGATGTTCAACTCGGTCAAATGCTTTCTCGCAGTCAACAAAGCAAAGGCATATGTCTTTTCTCATATCATGGCAGTTCTGTACAAGGACCTGCGTGGCCACTATCGCGTCTCGTGTGCCCATCCTTGTCTAACATTATTATTGCTCAACTTTAATTAAAGCTTGTTGCTAAGCCAAAGTAAACCATCATTTGAGCTCAGAATATGTTTTTAAACCATTTTTATAATAAAATTAAACTTCATTAATAACTGAAATTTCTAAATAACTTAGACACTTGGAGAAGCCTTTGTCGAAGAACGTGAAAATATTATATTAATCAAGATTCTTTTGTACAATGTATGACATGATGCCGACGTAACGTGACGTTTGTAAGTCGTGATAAGAGCCAGAGGAGGACGGAGGATAATTCACATATTGTAAATTAAATTTAATTTTAAAAGCCGTTAATAAAGTTTACTAAATTATTTTTTTTTGTTGAATCATAAAGCAAAAGCTGTTAATAAAATGGCTATATTTCCTGTAAAGCATCAGAAATAACGCGATAAAAAAAAAACTTAAGTTGAATATTATGTATAGGGTGTTCGATTATATTATGAACAGAGTCTACAACTTTATTTTTAAAGATATGGAAAAATGGTAAATACAAAAGTTTCAGAATTTTGTCTCCACCGCCACGATTAGTCATCCTTGAATGTACAGGTGTGTCAACTTTGTTATTTTAAAAGGAACACCCTGTATAATGTCCTATACCTATCTCCAACTGTTTTTGAAAAATTGACAGTTGAAAATCGACCATTTACCATGTTTAACAGTCTGTGTACTTTAAACGGCTAAACATAGAGCAAAATAGTTTGCACTTTCCTATCTTGTTTTTTTATAAGCTATCGCTTGACACTATTTTTTTATTTAACCAGAGGTTAAGAAAGTCCGGTTAAATTCAACTTCTGGTTAAATCTAAAGTTAGTGTCAAACGATAGCTTATGAAAAGCCAAGACAGGAAAGTGCAAACCATTTTGCTCTATCTTTAACTGTTTTTTTAGAGGCTATCAAACTTAGTAAATTGTCGATTTTCAACTGTCAATATTTCAAAAACAGTTGGAGATAGGTATAGGACATTATTCATGAAATATGTCCAGAATTCTCCGTTAAATCCAAATATGCAATAATATACAGGGTGTTCTATTTAAAATAACAAAGTTGATATTTACCACTGCTACATGGCACACCCTGTATATTCAAGGATGACTAATCGTGGCGGTTGAGACAAAATCCTAAAACTTTTGTATTTACCATTTTTCCACATCTTTAAAAATAAAGCGTGTAAACCCCGTTCAAAATATAACCGAACACCCTGTACAGGCTGGCTCGGATTCGAGTCAATCTATGCATGGGGATCTCGAAAATCGTTATACAGTATCGGTCAAATTAGGGAAAAATTGCGCATTTAGGTGCCTAACAATATGCCGTTTAGAAAGTTTTAAAATTCCGAGTAGGTATTTCCAGAGATACCTGGAAACAAAATAAAATTTTCAAAAATCGTTTTTCCTTGGTTTTTTTAAAGGCGCTTTTAGAATTGAATTGCACTTTTGCTTTGCCACTCTTTCCAATTAGTATCAGCATCAGTATCCAATTTAGAAATTTGACAATTCGTCTTCATCAACTTTCTTTTTTTAAATACGAATTTTAATTTTTTGTATCGTTCTCAGAAGATATGGGCTTATTAATAGGACCATGTGTTTATTTTGTTTTTTCTTTTTAATTTTTTTCCAAATTTCTTATTTTGCTTTGGCGAAATTTTAAACAGTTTAAGTTTCTTTTAAAATATTTATATTCTATAAAAATATTTGTTTTTGTTTTTTGTGTAGAGTGGAAAAATGGAGCCTTTATTTGTAATAAAGAAATAGTAAAATTAAATCAGCAGTTTCGTTTATTTTTTACCCCAAAGAAAAATAAATTATTAAAAAAAATAAAAATAGAAATTAAAAAAAGGACAAAAAAATTAAAATTCATATTCATCTTAATAACGAAAATATTATCTGATAAGCGATACAAAAATTAATGTTCGTGATATCTCCTGAAATACTCGGAATTTTAAAACTCTCTAAACGGCTTATTGTCAGACACCTAAATGCGCAATTTTGCCCCAATTTGACCGACACTGTGTTCTCTTATGGTCTTCGAGTTCCCCATACATAGACTCGAATTCGATCCACCCTGTACCAAGAATTTATCTACATCAAAAAAAATTTGAACAAAAGTTCCGTTATTAAATTTTAAATTAGATGAATATTTTTTGTAAGCCAAAGCCACTTCATTAAAATGGTATTCTGGGCATCGGTCTAGTTATACAGGATCGTCCAAACTATAATCGGGAAACTTCGTCAGCTTATTCAGTCAGTAGTCAAAATAAATTTAAAAATTCTATAAAACCTTGGGTCTTTCCCAGCCGCGTTGTTTATTTGTACCATTCAATTTTTTTTAGTTCCTTAGATTTTGTTTTCAAACTCGGTTGGTGTTATTATCACTTATAACTTATTTTTGTTTTATTCATGGGGACCACGTGGATGATTTAAATAATTAAAATAATACAAAATTTGGACCATTGTATATTGAAATATATAACTAACGATAAATTAAATTGTCCTTCCCTCTATTTGTTGATTTTGGGCTATTACTAATTTTATTATCCCTAATACAGTGTAGAAGGGGCATTCTCTAGCACGTTCCCTGTATAAGTGCAATTTTATTTCAAATATGTCACTCTATCACAAGAACCGCTTAAAATGTTCTATGCCGATATGAAAATTCATACTTGACCCAAAATCGACTAAGTTTTCTTTACGATTATTAATACTAAAAACTACTTTAGCAAACTTAAGGTAATATTGATCCTATTTTAAATATTGCTTCATGATTTAGAGCTATTACTTAATTTTTAATTAGTGAAAAGCGGTTACGAAACGTAAATATGCGGGAGAAGATATACCAGAAGTTTTTTCATCTGAACCTGATCTCTGATGCGTAGAAGGTGATGCATCACGCTCAGAAAGATTAACAAGCTTATACAACTTATATTCACTTAAAGGTTTCTTTCCCTTTTGATTCTCGGTCCGTAGGGTCTTGGTAGTAGTTCAAGATTCCTTATTTTTTCCAAAATCGAACAAACAACAACACATGGTATTCTCTAATAAAATGAAATACAATGCTCTCCCGCAAAAAGCCGAGGAATAGCATTTCTTTGAATTTGCCATATCGCTCCTGAAACAGATTTTGCATCAACGGCTTCTGGTTGTGATGCGTTACCCGCAGCGAAAGTGGTATGATCGTGTAAATTCTGCACAGATTGGATGTTTTAAATTAAATAAGGACCTACTGTTGCCTTCAGCTATTCACGAAACCTCACAGATACGTGCATACACACATCATACATACATTTTAAAAGTGGCATAAATGTTATTATACTTACAATATATTTCGAACATTTTTCGAGTATTAACTCTAGAGAGATAATTCCTTTCAATAAGAAAATCTGATAGAGGACCATAAACATAAGTAACCAGAACTCCAACACCAGCAGACATTGAAGTAAGATATCCACTCTAAAAATAAAATCCAGTCGCAATATATTATATGAATTTTATTCTAATCAGTAAAGAGACTCTTCAATACACTATACTGTTATCAAATATCAGTCTATTCCGCTCCATTAATTCTACCTATTTATCAATGGTTTTCAATGTTCAGTATATTGATAGACAGTGCCATCTGTTCAGAAACGGGCTTATCTCGTGTAGTAGGTAATTGAAGAACATAGAGTGTTGTTCAATGCCTGTAATCTACAATAGATTGCTATATTCAGCGTATGTTGAATGTTTCCTTACTTTGACGCCGGGTTTCCTACAACGGTTGTCACGTGTATTTAAATTGCCCAATGCAAGCGTTGAAAATTAAAATAGGTATAACGTACAATTTTGAAAAGAAGGTCGTAGGCATCTTGTGTGTAGATGCTGCAAGTGATATTAATTCTCTGATCTCAAAATATTTTGTTCATCCTGCATATTTTTCAATAGTCTTTACATATTTTAAATGCAGAATTGAAAACTGTTTTTGATTCGGTTAATCATATTTCACTAAAGTAAAGATTTAGCATTTTTATATTAACTCCGCCTAGTCAAGCGCTCTTTTGAGACTGCAAGAGTCTCAGCGGTTACCTAGCTGATCCCAAGTTCAGAAAAAGGAGGAGGGGGCACACGCAAGGACTAGAGAGGGTTTGGTTTGCTGACCGGTAACGGCGACGAGAAGGCGAGGCCGGGACCCGAATGGAGCCATCTGGAGAGGTAGCGACATAACAACTAAGGTTTATAGGCACTTCCTTAGGCCGTCGGACAGTACAGGGACCCTTGCCTAGCTAGCGTAGGAGGCTGTCCTATCATCCGGCGTAAAATCTCGATCGTTGCAGTGGTGCCAGGTAGCGCCTGAGGTAGGATTCTGCTGCTTCAGTCGGGGGGATATAATCGCGGCTGCCAGACCATCCTGCAAGGACCTCTCCTGACCATGCTGACTCCTAGCCTGGCTTGTCTGTGAAGTAGCTTCTCTCTAGTCCTTCAATACCATCACCTTATTTTTCGCAAATACACCCCTTACACGCACTCAGGTGCAAATACAGAGAAACACTTGATCCGCAACCCTTATAATTTTAGAATGAGTGAAAGTCAAACCGGAAAAACGGAAAAAGAGCCAACCACCACAGGGAATCCTACCCCTAGCACCCCTAACCCGGGATGGAAATGAGTTCCATCCCGAAAGAGGAGCTGTTAAAGTCACCAGCCAGCACCTCTGAATCCGATGCGTGTAGAAAGTCCTCGACCGGGCCGGAACCTAGTTCTGACCAGGCGGGACCGGATGCAGCGGAAGAGGAGAGGTTGCGGCAGAAAGAAGCACGCAAGCAGGCCAGAAATCGTAATCGCACGAGAAGGAGAAAAGAACTGAGAGACCGCGAGATCGCCACCATCATGTCTCTCCACGCTCTGAGGGCAATACCCAAGCCCGGCCCCGTGGGCAGCATCAGAGCTTCCAGCAGGTAAGGAGTAGAGAGCCAAAAGCACGCGACGCCAGGCGAGCGGCAGCGAAGCTGAAGCCCACTGTTCTGCCTACAGCTGCGGCTGCAGTCGGGGGTTCCTCCACCCAGGATGATTACCCAAAACATCCAGGAAAGAGCAGTCCTGACGACAGCACATCGAGGAAAAGACAGATCTCTAAAGATACCCCTCCAGAACGCCAACACAAGAAGCCAAAACAGGGTGGGTCTACTTCCCATAAAAACGACCGGAAGGGAGTGTCGCCTCTTTTGAGGAAAGACATCCAGTCAGGACGTTCAAGTGGAAGGCCAACTGACCCGCCCAGTTCTGGCTTCTACAATTCGGCGGACTCGAGGGCCAACTAGGTTGTTTTCAGGTCTAACAGACAAGGTGAGAAGGTGACCAAAGAAGAGGCGGACCGCTTGAGGATGCACCTCATTAACGAAATGAGGCGTACCAAGGCAGAGCTCCACTCCCGAAACTCCGGCCTTACTGAGGCGTGGTGGTTTTTGGTTACCACGGAGGATGAGGAATCCAGGGATTGGCTGCTCAACGCCTGTCAGCCACTGACCGAGGGAGCAGTGTCCTTCACTGCCGTGAGATCGGCGGACGCCCCATGGCCGGTGGAGATTGTCTTCACCTTGAAGACACAAGAGCAGCGGAAAATATAGTACGTCACCGAGATGCTAGCAATCCAGAACACCACCTTGAGTGTGCCGGAGCATCTGAAGACCGAAGGACAACCAAGCAGTTGGCGCCTTCACTTCCTGGTGAGCAGGGAGGTCGTGGCTGGACTAGAGCTGGCCGGGTGGATTGTGTTTTTCGAATTGGCCGCTGTGCGCGTTTACAGGGTAACCATTCGCCAAGTAAGGTGGCTACCCCTATCCATGGTGTCCCCCCTGGCGCAATTAAGAGTAAGTCAAATAAATCTCCAGCATAGCCAAGATGCTAGTGCTGAATTGGCAAGCATCATGGCTGGAAAATCTGGAGAGATTATACTAATACAAGAACCTTACTTTTTTAGGGAAAACATAAGTGGACTTGGGACCCCCGGCTTTACCATCTTGGCCGGGTGTGGAGGAGTAGAGAGGCCGAGGACATGTATCGTGATGTCCAGGGAGCTGCAGGGAACTCTGTTACCACAACTAAGCTCCAAGGACATCACGGTGATCCTGCTGGAATACATAGTGAGTGGCACAAAACATAAGTTATTAATTAGCAGTTTATATCTTCCGTATGATAACACGCAACTTCCCCCAACGGAAGAATTAATAAGGTTAATAGAATACAGTAAAGACAAAGGTTTTCCACTAATCGTGGGGTGTGATGCAAACGCGCATAATATCGTTTGGGGGAGCACTAACACTAACGCGAGAGGTACGGCTTTATTAGAGTATTTCGTATCGGAAAACCTTGAAGTAGCTAACGTAAATGCGAAACCAAGTTTTGTGAATCGGGTTCGTCAGGAGGTTATCGATATTACAGTGGTAACTCGAGCACTTGCGGAAAAGGTAGTCAATTGGAGGGTAAGTAGGGACAGAACTATGTCCGATCATAGAATGATCCGATTCGAAATTAAATCGGATAAGATGGAGCAGCCACTGAAAAGATTTCCGAGGGCGACAGACTGGAACAAATTTAGGGAAAGTCTGGTACTGTCCATGGGAATTTTAGGGCAGGCTATTTCATCAAAACAAGAACTAGAAATTGAGGTGACTCCTATGAACAAGCGTGCCCACTTAAGAAAGCGAGCGCCAGGAGGCTGCCTTGGTGGAATGATAGTCTGGACCGTCTTAAAAAAGACGTAAAAAGATCAAACCGCCACGCTTTCAGGGAAGGGCGGCGGAGCTCTGGGATGTGTATCTGGAAGCCAGAAGTAAATTTAAAATCGAGGTCCGACGCAGCAAAAGAGACAACTGGAGGAAATTCTGTGGAGAGATGGAGTCTCTCTCGGACTCAGCGCGTCTGCTTAAGCTGCTGGGCTCGGAAAGAAAAAAAGAGATTGGCTCTCTGAAAACAGGCGAACAATAGACGGCGAACAGAGAGGAAACGATAGAGCTTCTTCTAAAAACCCACTTCCCCGGAGAGGTACAGACTACCAACTGGTAGACCGAACTCATTCTCTTCACAAGGAAACGAAATCTAACAGGTTTTATACATCCCATACTCTACCAGACGAGACTGAGCCTAAGTTAACAAGTCAAATATTTGGGAGTTATTTTAGACAGTAAATTGACGTGGAAGGCACACGTTGAACAGGTGGTGAATAAGACAACCGCGATTATGTGACAACTAAGGAGAACGGTAGGTAGGAAGTGGGGTTTAAAACCTTACATCCTCCAGTGGCTGTACACTGCTGTGATAAGACCGAGAATTTCCTACGGATCAGTGGTCTGGTGGCCAGCGGTGGCCAGAGCCACTAATGCCCAGAAACTGGCCAGACTGCAAAGGCTGGCTTGTTTGGGTATTACCGGAGCATTGAGAACAACTCCCGGAGCAGCACTGAACATCATCCTGGGGCTGCCGGACCTCCCGATCTGGATTGAAAGAGAGGCAATGGCGGCTCACAAAAGGATGATCGACAGCGGCCTATGGCGAACGGACTACGTAGGGAAAGGCCATACGACTATTGCCGCCAAAATGAGTAGGGATCTACTCATCATTGCGACCAAAGGCAATATTCCAGATGGCAGATTAAGACTGAGAAGAAATTTCCAAGTGGAATTTCCATCAAGGGAAGAGTGGCTGTCAGGCCAGGTACGTACGCCGAGCGGCGTACACGCATGGTACACTGACGGCTCATGGATGGCTAATACACAGTCATCCGGAACCGGTGTATACCTAGACAACACTAAATCAGGAGAAAGCACTTCGCTGGGGAGATATGCCATTGTTTTCCAGGCGGAGGGGTTTGCTATTTTGAAAGTAGCAATCAAGGTATAGGTAACAGAAGGTGTAGAGAGTATATATATTTACTCGGACAGTCAAGCCGCTCTCAGGGCGATCCAAAGACCCAGGGCAAGCTGTAAGCTAGTTCAGGAATGTAGAGACGCCCTAGATAGATTGGCTGTGCGCAAGGAAGTAAGACTCAGATGGATTCCAGAGCACAGTGGCATCGAGGACAACGAATGGGCCGATGAATTGGCAAGACAAGGCTCAATGAGCCACCTCGTCGGTCCAGAACCTGGTCTGGGCTTAAGTAAAAGGCAAATTTCTCAGGAACTAAATAACTGGGCCTGGAACAAGACAAAGCACAATTGGAGAGGAAAAGAAGGATGCAGACAAGCCAAGGAAATGATTCTAAATCCTGACGGATCCAGAGCAAGACGGCTAAAAAAGAACCGAGAGGACATCAGGAACTTGGTAGGTATTATGACTCGGCATGGAAGCCTAAACAGACATCTGCACCTTATCGGCGTGAGGGACAGCCCACTCTGCCCGAACTGAGGGACAGGGGAGGAGTAATCATACCACTATATAGGAATTTGTGATAGGTGGAGTCGCCTAAGGAGGAAGACACTGGGAGCACCAACACGGGAAGTTCTAAAGGATCTGGACTGGAAGGACGCCCTCACCTTTATCAAGGTGGCGGGCCGTTTCAGTGCGGGCCGGGTGTTGGAAGTAGCCAGGTAGGGGAGGGCGGATCGTGGACGGTGAAAAGGGACTTATAATAGGCCTACTTATCGGGCTTCGGCCCCCTAACCCTTACTACTACTACTACTAGCATTTTTATATTACACTTTCGAGTGATTGACGATTTTAATGATCTTAAATTTTTTATGTTGACCTTTAGGCTTGAATACTGAGTTTTTTGGTAAATAATTGCGTATCTTATTGGTCAAATTCGTGTAATTCGATAATGGTTTAATCCAAATTTAAAGAGAACGATATTATTTGATCGTTTAACGATTACATATATTATTTAACGTATTTTCATTTAGATTGAACAGTATTAGTTGGGTAATCCTCAGAGCGGATTTTATCTTTCCCTGCAAAGGTAGTTAATTGAATTGTTGTAAAATTTATCTGCGCTTTTCCTAATAGTATTGTTGGTTAGAATAATTTTTTTGCTTTTCAGGTACATTTCATTAATCTTTCAGTTTATTTGTAACATCACAGTATAATTATTATCACTTATCGTGTCACGTTTTATCAATGATGTACCGGCATTAATTTGCAGCTAAAAGAGGTTTAACCCTAGAGTACCAGACTATCGTAAATATTACGACGCGCATTCTATTTACCTAAAAATACCAACACTCCGTCAAGGGGCCGTGTAGTGGCCTTGAATAGCTTCCTCCCCACTATTATTCTTTACGTTGATATACATGTAATTTCGGTTTTACTGTCACTTATGCAGTCAGTGATAGTGAAGTCGTCAAATTTACGATAGTCTGGCGTTACCGTTGGCATTAATTACAGTCTCAAAACAAAACGCTGGCTATTTATGGCATGTTGAATATGGCCTCAATAAACTCCTATGCTGTCTATTGCACCAATACAACTAAGGTAAATAAAAAACCAATATCCCGTCAATAATATACGTTGGAATTAAAAAATACTTTGATAAGGCCGTGGTTAGAACAAAGAAAAGATATACCCACTTTACAACGCTCACTTCGGCAGAGTATTTATAAAATCTTAGGTTTAGATATGCATGAACAAAGGACCACTCAAGTTGAAAAGAAGCGTAGTTTGTTTCTTTTGTCCAGCCAATCTTCAACGAATGATTACCACATATTGCACGCGGTGCAAACGTCCAATTTGTGGTCAGCATCGCTCAGATAAATGTACTGCCTGTGCTGAACAGTAAAATTTAAATATTTCTTTTTACTTTGATTTTGTTATTAACATGTTAGAAAACGCTTTATTTTATTGAAAATAAAAAAATACAGAATTTTTAAAATTGTATATTCCATTATTTCAAAACTCGTCAAATTTACGAATGTCTGGCGATTACGTATGGAAAAGTAAGTCTGGTGCTCTAGGGTTAAGCACATGTGTATAAATTTACCTGGATTATTTTTTCTTTATCGTTTATCTAAGTTCCTATCTAAAAGCGAGATAGTAATTATCTTATTTCTATCTTTGACTAATTGAGACGTAATTTACGTCAAATTATTGTTTATGTGCCAAGAGCCATATCTATAGAATAAGTAATGAAATTACTTATCTGGAGCTATTAGACTTGTTTTAAGAGAGGTTATACCTCGTTCTTCCTATTTTTTATCAAAATCTAGTTATTTTCTATTTGAAGTTGCCGAAAGCCACTGTTTGGACGAGTTTCATAATTGTCTTTTAAATTTTTAATTTTGATCATAATTTCTTTTAAATGTCATATCTCTAAGTAAAGAAAAAAATATCTTGAGTAACAGTAATTATTCAAAGTGTTATTTAATCATAGTTATTTATAATTTTTGGCTGAACCTTAAATTGTAATTTAAGTTCTGATTATATTTGCTGTAACCAGTAAATGTTCAAGTTGTTGGTTAAAACCTTGTATGTTAAACTGAGGTCCACAAGTTACTCTTGTAATTAATTAATTAGCGGTACAAGTTGGTCTAAAACATCCAATATATTTTTTTATGTAATTATTGCTCTAAGACGACACCTACACAGATCTTTGTGGTGACAGCAGCCACGCACAACTAACAGGGAACCATTCCGGGAATTACCGTTAAGCCCTGGACATGCCTATAGCAGGGAAGCTTAGGTACAGGCGAAGAGGTTTTCAGTAGAGGTCCCAACTGATCACGTTGTTTGCAGATAACAGGACGAGTTAAGTATTTGGATGTATCAAGGAGTTTTTTAGATTGGAAAGACCAACTTGTTATAATAATTAAATTTGTTCATTGTTCACATTACTAGTCAATTTAGTCAAGTTTAAACTTCATTAATTATAAGTTGTATTTACATCTGATTATATGAATTTCAACAATTAAAAAAAAACCTCATCATTGATAATTGTAAATTAGTTGTTAAATTAATATATTGTTTAAAAAAATATATCTTCTTTGATTTACTACAGGACTGTGCTCTATGAGACGTGAATTATTTTTATCTAGTTATTGTTATATAAATATACTATATTTTCTGTTTGCGTCGTCTCTAAGAGCTTGGCGCCCACAATCACATATATAATATAGTTAACGAGAAAACCGTTAAATCGAATCCACCCCTATTGTCATTTAAATTAAATTAAATAAATTAATTATCCTCACAAATTGGTGACTGAGCTAGAAATTCATCACAAAATGGCATCACACTATTACATTACAATACATCGTTTCAGAGACTATGGAACCATTCAAATATACCAAGAACCGCTGATCATCAAATTGTAATCCACTAAATTCGGATATAATCACAGTTTTCTGATGGCTTTTCGAAGGGTTATCTTTACACATTTAAAATGTTGACTGGAACAAATCAAGTCCAGCTCGTCATCTATAAAAATCAGTTTACTTACCGAAGAAATGTTGTACTTCATCACCTTCTCCAAATAAGTTGGCATTTCGTTTTGAAGAAAGATTATTCCATATCCTGTAAATACCGTGGGTACTACCATGCCCCAAAATGGAGTGGATGAAAAAATTTCTTTCCATGGCGTAGGAATGATCTACAAAATATAGAATTAACTTTAATGCTTTTAATCAAGACACTTGATTAAGAGTACTGATGTAATAAAATTGAATAAAACTTTATTATGTATTTTTTTAAAATCATTATCACATTTTAATCGTAATGGGTAGAACAAGTAAATGCATCTTTACTCTATCGCAAAGAAAATATATTTTTTTTATTAACACTTACTCGAGTATCTCTGTCTTGATTAAGTGACACCTCAATATATTGTCTTTCCTCTGGAGTAATATGAGGATGACTTGCCGGACTACTATGTCCGAAGCAAAACCAGGCTGCTGACCACATGAAGCCACAACCACCAAAAATATAAAATGAAACTGGCCATCCAAGGTAAGACTCAGAAATTAGTCCAGTGATCGGTAAGCAAATGATGGTTCCTAAATTTATACCTGAAAGTTGTCAAGAATTCATTAAGTTGCACCATTATGCAAATATTAACATTTTGCCATGAAAATATATTGAATCTGGAACTTTGCTTACCTGAATAAACAAAAGTAGACATTCTACCCCTTTCATTTTTCGGTGCCCATCTTCCTAACATCGTATGACACGAAGGAAATATGCCTCCCTGACTAAGACCTTGCAAAATTCTGCAGGCCATAACACCATTGGACCCTAACATTCTGGCTGCTAGTGGTATCAGGGTAGTAGCCAAAGAGTTGATGCTCATGGCACCAAACAATATCCATCTTGGGCCATAGTTTTTTGCCAATTGACCAGCCAAAATTTGAAGAACTATGTATCCCCAGTAGAAAGACGAGAGGATTACATTCGTATTTGACCAGTTATATGTCTGTAACATTATCATTTCAGTGATTAAGAGTCATAGACAAATCATCAGTATAGAACATAGAGCAACATTTTGAAAAGCTATTAAAAGTGTTGGGAAATCCAAAGATTAAAAATTCCTTCAAATATGTTGTCTCCCTTTGAACAGACCTGAATGTATTCCGTAAGTATTAAAGCCTGGTTTTGAACTATTAGTCTATATTTCTTTTACATACTTACAGGTACAATGGGATTAGTAGAAGTTGAGTTATCAGTCATAGCTACAATGGAGAGTGAGAGGCTTGATCGAGTCATTATTTCGGTCGTGACCCCAAGAAAAAGAAGAGTTGCTTGAACATGCCTTGTTCCAAAAGCTGGACCTAAATAACACATTTCCTTTCTTGAGAATATATTTCTGTTTATAATCGTAGCTTATGCAAGAATTATGTTCCTAAGTTTGCACTACAGGACGTACAATTTAGTTTCAACCGACATCGAGAGTTCACTGCGGATTAACTTGAGATTGACGAAATAGGAAATATTGATAGGATCAGTTAACATAAGATGGAAGATGCTTTTTGTGGTGCTAATTTAAGAATATTAAAGTTTCAAAGATGAAAGAAAATGTACAGTTTGTATAGATATTGAGAATATTTCTACCTTTATTGATACTTTGGTCTGCTGGTTTTTTTTCTGGAGTCGATCCCATTTTGAAATTATAGTTTATTTTATTGATACAATTATTAATTTGGAGAATAATTGTATTCTACTTTCTTCTAGATTGAGCACAAGTGTCACTTAATAAACACGATCATCAAACGGTTGTCTTTTATGTAGTACACAGATGTTTGATAAATAATGATTAGAATATTGATAGGGAAATCTTTTTACACTCATTCAGAAGTACTTGGAGAAAAACAATTATTGTAGCAATTATCATATATCAAACTCATTATATTTGTGAAGTCAAAGTCCATAAAATTTCTTACCATAACAAATATATTATTACCGAATATCAGAGTTGATACCTGGCTTGCACAATAGAAAAAATTATGTGAAAAAATAGGTTCTAGAGATTAGTCGAATAGTTTGGTTTTGGTTTTTAATGTCAAATTTTTCCCCAGACATCCTAAAATTTGTTTTATTATTTCCACATCAGGTCACGTTATGTCTGAGTGCTTGTCTATCAGAAGATAAGTTTTGTACGATTTGAAGTAAACTACTAATCCTAGTGCGTCATCAACCAGTATAGGTTATTTTCTGGTAATGATAGGTATAAAATAATTATGTCACCCAAAACATAGGAGGTTCTGTTCTAAAACCCATTAATATTCCCGACGGGATTTAATTCAGGTCGAATACTTTGGCTATAGAATACTCTGATCTAAACGGAAAAATAATATATTAAAAGAAAACCGTAGATAATTCATTTTCGACATATGCAGAGTGCGAATTTGTTTTAAATGTTTCCTAAAATACAGGCAATTGTAAGGATAATTTGATGTGTAATTAGAGTCTGACGTATACTGGCCTAATTTATCTTTTTATAATTTAAACAGTTGCCGAGATGATCATGCACTATAATAGAAAACAGTCCATAATACAGTTCGAAAATGTTCCTGCTTCAGTTGCTTTACCGAATTCTTAAGATTGTCGTATTAAATTTTATTACAGATTTACTTTAACAATTTTTAAAATATCGAACAATTCTAGAAAAATTTTATATTTCATTTTATTTCACTATACTGACTCCCCCCCCCCCCCCCCCCAACTACTCTATCTTTCGCATAAACTAGAAAAATTAGTTTGCCGAGATTATGGTATCCCAGAAAAATTAATTCATAACATCTGATAACTGATTTTGGTTCTTAGGACAGTATCTTATCCCTGAAACAAAGTCCCCACCATCGGCTCGGTGTTTATGTGTCGGTGTGTAAAGGCGCGTGCAGTGGTCTTTGGCCGCGCACATGCGGTTTTAAAGGAAATGAAAATGAAATATATGAGTTATTTAAAGAGAAATAAGGGCACATCAGCCCTTGAAAATATTTAGTTATTATAAATATTCATATTAAATATAGTAGTACCATTTAATACTTAAAAGATATATGTGGACATAGATTTTATTGAAACAGTAGTATAAAAGCTTTACTATGTACAGTTAGATCAGTATGGCTAGAAATACCATGACTTGATACTTTCACAAATAATTATGAATTAAAAAAAAAAAATTAATTACTCTAGATGCCATCTGGGTCGTCGGGGTCTTCTTCATTATGAGGCAATTCTGCATGAACACTCTCCAATGCTGTGATTTCCACATGCATGCATTTCCACACTTGGACTTCCACGCACACCTAATTAGGTTCTCCAGCCGTACTTCGTTGCGTCCAGCTTTGTTCCTGTTACAAGCCATTCTTGAACCTAAAAAATATCAACCTAATTAATATTTTACTAATGCAGAATGCTCTGCCCTTTTATTTTTCTTCAACTTACCTGCAGGTACACGCGCAATGAATGTTGTCGAGCAGCTGCAGGGTGCAAAGTTTTCAGCTGCAAATCAGCATCTAGCTTTTGCGTGGGGGCTAACTTATTGTAGAGGGTATAGCAAAGGTCATCTAGGGTGGCACATTTCGTTCCTCTGTACAAATCAAGAAGTATTTTCTTGACGCAGGAGATGATCCTCTCCACATCTGCTACGGACTGATTTAAAACCCTGCTGTGGAGAATTTTCAATATTGATGCCTTTCCTTTTCCAAAAACAGCTGCCGTTGTATCACAGCCGGAAAAGGCGTGAGCAAAGAGAATACCTGACTTCACATTGCCAAGGTGCTCCTGCATCAATTCGATGTTGTGTGCCTTGCTAGCTCTTCCACAGGTCCCTGGTGCGAAAAATCACACCTTCTGGGTAGATTCTCTGCGCTGGACAAGCATGGCAAGAATATACGTGTCTGGTGCAGCTATAGCAAGGGTCAGGCTATTATTTTTTGCTAACTTCGGGGTTGTCTGCACGTTCAAAGCATATGCATCCCCGGGGTCCTGTAGCACCCTCATCCCTCTCTGTTCGAGTGCAGGCTTCAGAAGGCGGGTCAAGTTGGTTTTATTCTGACCGTTTTCCAGGAAGTTAGCTTGTGCTGTAGAGACAACGATGTCGGCTCGCGTAGTTAGAGTAGGGGAGCTTGTCCCCGTAGTTTTTCGTTGTTGCTCTGATGACTTGGTTGACAACGCAACGAAGTATGGCAGGAGAAAACTGGACTGCCGCCGCCGAGTCTCCTCAACCTAATCAGGGGTGCGTGCAAGTCCGGACGTGGAGATGCGTGTGGATGGCGGTCCGCGGGGATGGTATGCCGGGAATGATGCCATCACTGCAGTGTATAGTGTTCTAATGCAGAATTGCCTAATAATGAAGAAGACCCAGATGGCGTCTAGAGTAATTACATTTTGTTTGTTTTTTTTTTTCAATTTCATAGTTATCTAAGACAGTGTCAAGTTATGGTATTATTATGTGCGAGAGCTCTTGTGCAAATTTATTATGTGGAGCTGCTATTGTAAACCTAATACTATTGGCGTTGGATGCCAATTCTTTACGTTCGATTTTAAGATGAACCTACTAGGCAAATGGTGTTTTACGACGGTATACCAACAAGTTAATATTTATCAAGTAAAATTGAACTGCGATCAGATGTCTACCATATAATCCGGACGTCACCAGTCCACATAAAGACTCAGGCAGCTCCGTCTGCAATTGAACACCGGCCTTCGCTCTTCTCAGGGAGGATTTGTTCGATCTATCTTTTCCCAGTGTCAAGTTCCGTAATGTTGTAACTAAATAAGGAATTTAATCAGAATAAGTAATCGTCTAAGTCGTGGTTGGACGCCACCAAGTTTACTTTTGTTTGCAAGCCCTATCGATGTTAAATGGACTCAGAAAAAAAACTTGAAAATAAAAAGAAACTAAATTCAAATTCATTTGTCGAAATACGTAAACAGTTACCTGTATAGACTACACTATCTGCTTGGTCACCATTCAAAAACCTGCGTACTCACATACACCCTAAATAATACCAAGCATTTGAGGCCAATACTTTATTTTAAATAATAAAATATAGTAAGCTCCTCTAGCCTATAAAGTAGTTTCCTAATTAAAGTTATTGACTACTAGACACACCCTCCTGTCAACCTGATAACCTAAATCGAAAGTTTGAAAGGTGTCACGCGAAAAGGTTATAAACGATACAGAAAAATTCCAACTTCTTGTCAACCACCTGCCAGACTAATTCAAAAGTTGATAGATGTCAAACAAAAGGTTATAAAATTTTTAAAGTTCTAGTGTCAGATAAAAGGTTATAAAATTTTGAAAGTTCACTACTTCAAAACGCTGTGCCTAGACCTGCAACCTAGACGGCGATATAATACTGAATGTATCACATAGACTATACTAAGTTAATTTAACTCGGTTAGTATAGCCTTTCTAAAAACCCAAGTTGCAAGTTTCAACAAGAGAACATTTTCCTCAAAAAGAAAACAATGTTATGTTCGATTGTCAAAGCCAAAATTAAAGTAAAAGATATTAAGATGGATTAACTTCCTCGGATATAAAATGTACTAGAGATAGTTCATAAATCTAGCACCCACAGGAAGAAAATAATATTTCTAAGCTTAGAAACACTTCACAAAATGATAATTAAATATGAATACTTCAGTAGATTATGATGTATGCTAAATCTTACTAAAGAAATTAACCAACCGTTCTTGAAAAATGTTCGAGTACTAGATTCTGTGTGAAATTTAAATAGTCTATACAAGGTATTTAATAAACCTGGCACAATAGTACTGTCCAAGTGTAGTAATATAAATAGGAAATGGAACTTATCTTGTATAACAGCGTCAGACTTCCAAAGTTATTTCCGAGAATTAGTCATCATTCTTCTCTGTATGTCAAAACAGTGCTGATTAATCAGATTCTAGATAAAATTGGCTCTTTCGATCTACAGGGAAACAGTTATAGAACCCCGCAACAAAGCGCTACCGGAACTCCTCCGTAGAATTCAGCTACTAACCATTACCAAATACCTTGCTCCAAATACCAGTTTCAATAGAAAATCAGCTCCATAAAAGAACCCCAATGCTTGGGGTTTAACAAAACCTCCTGGGTATCTTGAGAAGGACACGGTCTATATTGCCATTTCGGCGGTTGCTACAACTTAAATCCCACGCAACTGACCTTTCCTCCGGAGCACTAATCGACTTCCAGTCTACTTACAATACAAAATAAGGTCACTTCACGAGGACTGCCTCTCTACCCAGGGGAACTTCTTTGGTTCATGAATAAAAACAAAAGCCTCCCAAAATCAATAGCAACAGTTTTTCTTCCATTTCCTCTCCTCCTACTGGATCAAAATATCGGAAACAAATCTGTAAACACGTCAATCACTATCAGCTGACATTCAATTAAAAATCCTCATATGTCATTTAAAATACTACCTGTCAGAAACTCTAGACGATATTCCTCCCCAAAATTAATCTTTATAAATAAGAGAATTTCCACCTGTAACAGTATTTCTAGCCATATTTACAGACTGATATAAGGGTACATAGTACAGTTTTGATACTACTGTTTCAGTAAAATGTATGTTCAAATATAATATCTTTTAAGTATTATAAGTGGTACTGTTATATTTAATATGAATA
>MU187732.1:17883-29090 GCA_016904865.1 Pissodes strobi | reverse complement strand
AAGATCTCCAATTTATCATTGCACAAGACTCAGTAAAAGATTTAAAACTTTTTTCACTAAAAGGGCGGCCACATCTTCTTTTTTGTTTAACACCAGCAACATCGTGAGCACCGTTCGGCTGAAATTGACTAAAAACTGCCTCATAGTACGAGAGACCCGCATTTAGGACTGAACATGACACATTATTCTCCTCATCCATGTTTGAACACACATAATCCAACACAGATGCAGACTCTCGTGTTACCCTAGTGAAAAAGTTAACATGCATTTTTATTTCATAAGAGGAAAATAAATTATCCAGAGATCTCACTACCCTTAGGTCTTTGTTATCATAATTAATATTGAAATCCCCTTGGATAATCACAGATGCCTGAGGAGGAATTAGGTTTAGGAGCAGTTCCAGCTTAATCAGAAAAGCATCGCAGCAAACACTAGGAGAACGATAAACACATACAATAAATAAGTTTAAAATACTAGAAAACATGACACAGGACTCAAAACACATCTCACAACAAACATCATTAAAATTCAACATATTTCTAAATCCAAATCGATCTACAGCAGAATCATGTATGAGTATCATTGTACCACCATGTAAGGAAACACTTCTGCAAAATTTACTTATAACTACATAGTTTGGTATATAAATAGGTTCATCAGGTTTCAACCAATGTTCAGTTAAAAAGCCTATTTGAATTATAAGTTCAGCTCTAATCAAAAACAGAAATGGCAGGAATTGAAAAAGATGAATTTTTATAAAAAAAAAATAAAACAATTACCACAAACGATGCAAAACGTCAATGAACTTAATAAATATTTTCCTGAAATTACTAAAAATGTTGGTGCGCCCGATCCGGATTTTGTTCGGTTTTTTAAAAACAATAAATTAGGGCACTTTGAGCAGTTTAATTTTTCTCTCGTAACTCAAGACATTGTCATGAAAATATTGAGTAATATAAATTCTAAGGCATTTGGAATTGATCAGTTAAACATATCATTGGTTCTGCTATCATGTCCTTCCATACTTAACCCTCTAACACACATTTTAAATTGTTGTATCGAGCATTCCTATTTTCCACTTAAATGGAAGCAAGCAAACATTGTGCCTCTACCTAAGGTGAGCAACCCTACTGATTTTAGTCAATTACGTTGTATATCTATTCTCCCACTGCTCTCAAAAGTTCTTGAGAAGATTATGGAATATCAAATTCTGGAATTCCTCAATACGAATAATTTTATTCCAGAGTATCAATCCGGTTTTCGCAGCGGATACAGCTGTGCCACTGCACTTTCTCAAGTAACTGATGACATATTTAGAACTTTGAATGATAATAAAGCATTTGTTTTAGTACTCTTGGATTTCACAAAGGCTTTTGATATGGTGAATCATCAGATCCTGGTATCTACCCTAAATTATCTGAATTTTGGAGAGGGTGCATTGGGGTTCGTATCTTCATTCTTGTCGGATAGACTGCAGAGAGTAACCTTAAATCGTAATTCTTCAAACCCATTGAGTGTAGTTTCTGGAGTTCCCCAGGGCAGTATTCTGGGCCCGTTGCTATATACTTTGTACACATTTCAACTTGCAAAGATTGTAAGGCACTGTGACCATCATTGCTATGCAGATGACACTCAGCTTTATTTTTCATTTGGCTATTCTGATGTCTGCAGTGCAGCTCGCTGCATTAACTTGGATCTGCATGAGATATATGCTGAAACTCAAAAATTGTTATTGTCTATTAATCCTAACAAGTCCGTTGCTATCCTTTTCTGTAGTGAACCCCATCGAAACAACATTCTGGCATCGCTGCGCATCAATACTAATAACATTCCTATCAATTTTAAGGGGACTGCAAAGAATTTGGGTCTTATCATTGATTATAAGCTACGATTCAGTGAACATGTCACCGAAAAACTACGCACCGGTTATTCGGTTTTAAAAATGATTTATTCGCATCGGCACTATTTAAATATCGAAATTAAAAAAATGCTTTGTGAAACACTGGTCTTGTCTCCTCTTAATTTTTGTGACAGTATATATGGACCTTGTTTAAATGCATATGATAAACGAAGAATCCAAAAACTTTAAAATTCATGTTTGAGATTAATATTTGGAATTCGACGAATGGAGCGAATCTCTCATAAGCTCAATGAAATTCATTGGCTTAATATGTGTAGTAGACGAATTTTGCATGCCGCCTGTTTCTTTTATAAAATATTAAAATATAAATCTCCGCCGTATCTTCTTCGGAAGGTTACTTATAGAACAGATATTCACAACCTTAATATTCGTAAGAAAAATATTTTAACAATTCCGGCGCATTCCAAAGAGTATTTTAAGCGGTCTTTCTCCTACTGTATTGCCTCATTCATAAACAAATTTAACGTAATCGATTTCTCGCTTTCTGTAGCAGCATTTAAAAAAAGACTGAAACTAAAACTTTTCAATGAACATTGATACTGTTTTCTCTAACCCTTAATTTTACACATTTACATGTTTACATTTGTGTCAGGGGCTCTTTAACGTTAAGTACTCTGCATTGGTTATCTCATCAGCGCCGGCTTGTCTTCATCCACCATCAGTGTGTCCTCCTTTTCATTTTTTATTTATTTTTTTTTATTTTCTCCCTCTTCCTTCTCCTCTCTATATAATTGTGTGGGTATGATACAAAGTGTAACTTACATTTATTTTTGTTGTCATCTGACTATGAATATATATTAAGCGGATATATAAGTTGATCTTTCTTTTGGTCGCACTTTTCGATTAGTTTATTTATATCCGTCCTATATTTGGTTGGCTTCAACAGCACCCAGCGGGATGCACTTGTGTAGTATCCTATGGGAGGCTGAATTATAGCCAATTAACTCATTGTATTGTGTAGTTTTATAAAGTAATATTGGAAAACTACAGGAGCAGATTTGTCTAACTACAATTTCCCATTCGTCATTTCGCCTTCTTCAATGTTCATCAACAGGAGAGACGCTACCGCGTTTCTTTCTTGAGAAAAATGCAAAAACAGTCCTTAGTTCAGTGTTGGAAAAGGGAACACAGAGTACACCAGATATTTTCTATATATTTGTGCAAATATTCAGTGGCGTCAAACAGGGAAGCGACAGAGATTGATGTTTCTGGCGCCAAAGTCAAGCAGCGCGGCGACTGAGGCCGTTGCTTCACAGTTGTGTGTTTGTAAGGCACTAACTAAAATCAAAATCTAATTTTTCCTACAGGCGGCGGCGGCGGCGCAGCAAGAAGAATAGAGCGAGAATTGCGCGGACCCGGATGTATTTGCGAGGGTAGAAAGATGTTCTTATTTTATTTGACATATTGTTGCTTACACAACATTGGCGGAGACAATAATATATTAAATTGAAAACGATCAAAAACGTTGACGAAGAGTGATTATTTGCTTTCCAGCGATTGTTTTATATAATGGAATCTATTCTACCGACAATCCAAGTTCGGACTAAGGAGTAACTGAAATGCAATGCATTAAACAAACAAATTGCTGTAACTGGGGTGAAATAAATTTATTTGGGTTTTAATTATGGCTTAATCAACAACGGACATACACGGTGTTATCACCAGACTATACTGTGGAAAACGATAGGTTAATACAAATGTTGGGGTGTTTCCCCAACGATTTCTATGATGTTTGCCGTCAATGTCAATCTAATATATCTTCTATTTTAACGTTATTAGTAAGCATTTGAGTCAAAATGCTCTCAAAAGATGGAAGAATTGAAGAGTACCAAGAAATACCAGACCATATTTTGCAGGAAGCCTACAATGCCTGCAATAGTATGATACCCCAAAGATCATCCCAAAAATATAAGAAGCAATTTGTAGAATTTAACAAGTGGTGTGATATAACTAATGTGAAGCCTTTCAATGAAGAACTTTGCATTGACTTATTTGTCCGAACAGTAAAAAATATATGTTTCTAATGATCTGGTCCAAGTATTTGATGTTAAAAACCACGTGCTAGATTAAGTTGAATCTGGACATTCGAAAATATTTCAAATTGGTGGCTTTTTAAAAGAGACAAAATTTAGGGTATAAGTCTAAAAAATCTAAAGTGTTTACTCCAGATTAGATAATAAAATTCATAGAAAACGTTGCGAACGAAATTTGCCTCATGATAAATGCTGCTGCAATCTGCGGTTTAGCAGATGCTTATCGTCGCGAAGAGTTGATCAAATTAACTTTATGTAACATAAAAGATAAATAGAATTACATTGTGGTCAAAACTCTAAACTCAAACAAATATATTCTCAGAAATTTTACAGCTGAGGCCAAAAAGGGAACATACTTGCAATTATATCGTAAATATTCCGATATTCGACCTCAAATTACCAGACTTCAAAATTTGTGTATTATAGAATGGGCTCAATTCGGTAACTTGTTTATGTACAAAAACCTAAAGTTGCATGTGGGACGGTCTACTGTCATTAGGCTTGCAGCACATCATAGCATTTCTCTGAGTATACGCAATACAAAAAGTAAATCAGATAATTACAATAATAATAATACCTAACCGTGATAAAAATTGATAATGAAGAAAGTAGGTATTAGTGAATCAAATATTGTATCGCTCAAGAAAATAAACGACTTTTCAATTTATTTCATGGCAAGTTCGATGAAAATAAAGTAAGTAATTATATCGCCTACAGTAAGGGCGTATCATTTAGGTAAATGTACGTAATATGAAAAAAGTACATCAGATAAATACAGTGATATAAGCAAGACATTGGCTAATCAAGATATTTTCTGATGCGGCAATAAAAGATAGTAATCGATTAAAAGTCATATAACGGTAGGTTCGATAAATATAAGACAGGTAATTATAGGGCCTACTTGTATGTCTTTTTCACATAGTCATACCGAGTTGGAATTCCCAGCAGTGGTTTCTGGCTATTTCTCAGCACGGCTGTTTGGCTAGCCCCAATAAGGCCTTTTACTGCTTCCTGTGAAACTGCACGTCACACCATACGGTCAGCATCACTTCGACAAAAAGGTCTCAAACGTGCAGCAATATAACTTGAAAACTCCTCTAGGCTAGAAGAAGACCGGACAGAGAATGGAGGTTAAGCCCCGAGGGAGGACCGTAGTTAAATTATAAATAATTTTACGCGCTCATCGCACGGAAGGGAAAGACTTCGTCAATTGCCAAAAGATATTTTAGACATCCGTCAAGAGAACGTTCAAAAAGGAGGTACGGTAACGAGTGCTTCGGAACTGGATTCGTTGATACCGCTTGGGTGCCTTCCAATATCCCCAAGTATGAAATAGTTAATGTTTTGAATTTTAAGATATAAAATTCAGGATAGGTAGATTATCAGTCACATCAACCTCCTAGTGAGAGAGAAGAAACTGTATTTCCGGGTTTGGTAGCATTTACAACGCTGCAATTTTGCCATAAAGTTTAATTTGCTGATATTTAAAAGTTCAACGTCAAATGGTTCGGTTATATTACTTCACGTCTGTTTATAATAGTGGTAAATGCAAAATAATTTTCATAAATACCAAGTTTCTGGTGATTTAATTTGATCTTCCAATTTAATATAATTGATAAGAGCTAAGCCAATTTCATGTTTTGCTGATAGCTCAAAATGTTTTTTTCGTCTTGGAGAAATATTTAGAGAATACTTATTTTTCTACGACTGCCCTGAAAATAGACAAAAACGCACTAACAACTGCTCTTGAAAACTGGACATTTCAAACATCGTGTGAAAAGTATACTTTGCACACGGCGTGTGCAAAGTATACTTTTCACACGCTTATTCAGGTATTTAGATTAAAGGGCTTCGTCTCCGTTTTAGAGCTTCGCCCTCAAAGGTCCCATTACCAGATCTCTAAAAAAGGGGGCCCAATTATAGGGCTTCACCCCCCCGGGAGCCCCTTTTTGCAAAAGTGTAGAAAATGGAACTCTTATACCAGGGGCCCCCTTTTAAGACTTGGGGCCCCATTTTAGGGCTTCGCCCCCGGGGGCTCCATTGCTAAATCTGTAAAAATGGGACTCCCGAACCATAGGCCCCATTCTAGGGTTTCGCCCCCCTGGGGCCCCATTTTAGGGCTTCGCCCTCGGAGCCTCTTTTTCCAAATATTTGGAAAATAGGGACCCCACTCCGGTGGCCCCATTTTAGGACTGTGCCCCTAGTTATAGTTTAGCGAGAATCTCTTACTCACGTAGCTTCTTTCATTAGGAATAAAATTTTCTGATAAATCAATAATAAAAATGTTTCCCATATAACATGTAATTTTCTACCACACTCCCAGTGGGGCACCCTGTATGTAGCAGTCGTAGAAAAAGTATAGTGTGCTACACGTGCTGAAAAGACTTTTTACACTCATGAGACTTTATGACACTCGCTTACGGCTCGTGTCACCAAACTGTCTCATTCGTGTGAAAAGTCTTATTTTCAGCACTTGTTGCACAATATACTATTACGTGTTTGATATCTTTTATTTTATTATTATTTTGAAATCCCTAAATGATGAGTATTTTAACATGAGGCATAATTCTTTGTTTTTTTTTAATATTTACGATCGCTTTTAGTTGCTTTAATAACACGATTTTCTTATTAAAGTTAAAAGGTAAAGATTTTAATTAAAACAAACCTAACACCGGAGAGACGTGGCTTCAGGAATGGATTTCGTGAGCGCCATTAGTTCTACCAGCTAAACTGGAAAACCTCCGCTGGTTTTATAAGGGGTTGATCCCCAATATGGCTAAGATCATGGAACTACAATATATAACCTCTAAATCCACTAAGCAAAAGAAAGGAAACAAACATTGACGATTGAATGAAACTTAATGAAAAATATGGGCAAACCACGGGAAAATATGTGAGGGATAGACCCTAAATCTCAAGAGCACTGTGAGAAGAAACAACAATGAGTAATCTATTCAGAGTTCAATAAGTCTTAGCAGAAAATAAGCAACAGGTACTAGTTTTTATTATTGAATAGAACGAAAAATGTAACATCTAACAATTATTTTCGAATTTAAAGGTAAACAAGAAAGCAGCAGCAGTATCTCAAAGCAAATCAGTGACCCAAAAAGTTATCAGCCTGAGATTAGAAGTGAAATATTCAAACCGAAAGTAGAATATGAATTTGACGGATCTAACGAGGCCCAAAGGTAGGTTTTATTAACTCAGTTCTTAAAAATACAGAACTGCACGCAAACATAATTAATGTAATATAAATAAGCAATCTAATAACATAATATCTTATTTTAGTTGTTTGATCAAACCTAAGCGAGCCACTCATTATCCACTAACATAACGACAGTAACAAAGCGCTGAAGGACATCATAAGAAAAGGGATGATCAAAATAGCTACTTAAGGCCACAACAGTGCTATAAAAGCTAGTACACATATATTATTATCCGTATGTAGAATAAAATTAATTTACATTAATACATGAATTAATACCCGGAGAGGATGATACTCAATAATTTTTACCACAAAATATAGAATTTTTTATAGTGGCAAAATCAGACTGTTACAAAGTATCTGCCTAATCCGCCATATTTGTTATTAAAGTTAAATACATACAATTTATATTTTTTATTTATCTTAAATATATTAAAAATTAATATATTTTTTTCCCTAGGCCTGTCCGACATACGTCCCCATATAGCACTGCAGCCTGTACAGGCTTATTGTGCTGAGCCTGTGTGGTTTATGATAGCCACTCCAGTATTTTTGTGTCCTGTACGAGGCCGTACAGGTCTTTTACTGGGTGTTTAATTAGTATCTCTGGGTCTATATTTGGTTGCCCAAAGATGCTAAGTCTCCTGCGGTCCAGTGCCTCGCAGTTGATCAGGATGTGTCTGGCTGTTTCAGGTTCCTTATTGCATAGTCTGCAGTTAAGGTCTCCGATATATAGACCCATCCTGTTCAGGTGTACCTTTAGGGGTGCATGGCCGGTCAAAAGACCGGTTATGACTCGTAACCGATCTCTGCTCATGAGTAGCAGTTTTCCTGTTCTTTTTTTACATGGTAGGCCAATAAATTCCTTTGCCTGGAGATTTCTGCCCAGTGACTTAAGATAAGGTATATAAGAACCTATTTTTGTACGCCCAAAATCGTAGAAAGATGGTAAAATTACAGATATGGAGCTATCAACCACTCTTTTCCAATGACCGTCGAAAAGTGACATGGCTATAGCCCATCCACCTCGACCAATTATTCCTTAAAAAAAAAAACTTTAAAAGTGTACTAAATTCGCTAGTACCAAACCCGCACTATGTAACATACAATTTTGCACATTTAAATACGTATTTCGAGACCAAATAAGAAAAGTAGCAATAGATGATCCTACCCCACCTGGCTAACGTCTATACGAACCATAATCAAAGATAATTAAATACACAAATTGTAACCACAATTCTAGTATAATTAGACAACGAATTAGTAACAATGTTATTTTTGGACAACCGCGGCGCTACTGCACATACTGCACATCACGGAAGCGGTACGAATTTCAGCCCTGTGTTAAAAACATTAAATCAGGTACCAGGCTAGAAATTTACTGCATTTAACAGTTATAAAAGATGGCGCAGTGATGTCGAAATTCGATGAAATATTCGAGAACATTATTTGGCAACAAAAACATATCAAATGTGCCTAATATAAACAAAATTTAAGTTAATTTTAAATATACGAAATTTAAAATGCTACAAAATCAGTCCAGGAAATCAAAATGGGTCACTAACATGGATCAATTCAGGGAAGCAAAATTTGTTTCCGTTTGCAGCCCGTCACTTAGGTTGTAGACAAATCCGCGATTGAAAATTCTGAGCGGTCATCATGAACCAATGCCACAAATAAAACATTTTATCAGGATTCAGCAACGTATTTGAACTGTTACATAACAATTTAGCACGAATATGTAACAGATAGAAGTCAAATAAAGTCAGTGATTCCACCCTTAATCATGCATGATTTTCGAACGACCAGTGTTTTTTTCGAGCTGTTAGAGGAATAAACGGAAACAAGCTAGTTATATACGTAATCTCAGTCACTAGATTGTATCGTATTCTACATCGCTATCAAAAAAAATGTAAGTATATAGCAGTGCACTTCAATTAAATCATTTACCTTGCGAATAATTTCCTAGTTCGGCGGTGATACCTTAAAAGAATTGTTGGTTGCCTATGGACGAATGGCCATAAATAAAAAGAATATTCTTGGAACGTTGTCAGATGTTTAATTCGCTTAGTGGTTGTTCTGTGATTTTGACGTGGTTACGATTTAGGCCAACAGGAAAATACCTAATTAATTGATGTGCTATCGTCAGCTTTGATATTAAACGACTGTTTTTTGCTTTCGCGTTAAAAATACGCAGTCAGGATGTGTTAGTAAATGCGTATATTCCCTAACTTGGCAACGTCGCTCGAACTGCTTTGCAGTATTAAATGTATGGTTTTAGCAAGGTAAAAACGGGTATAGCTTAAGATACGCTTAGGTCCGATTCCGATTGATCACCGATTTATGCGTCGAACAGATTTGGTGTTGGAGTTTTAAATGGCCGCCGTTCGGAATAAATTGGTTTCTGTTTGTCTGGTCATTGTCGATGATGGATTTATCGTTGGATTTCTTTGTTCTGCCAGCAGTACATAATATCACACAGCCTTATGGACGTTTCATTGCATATTGAAGAGGTTGGTAGATTCGGCGACAATCGGCTGGTGTATTTTTACGTTGGATACAGGACAGTGTAAAGCAGGTCAGAGTTTTTGCTAGTTTTTTAACATCGAATTTCACGAGTTAGTTAGTGGTTTTTTGCTTGATCTCGTCCTTTTTCTTCAGAAAACCCTCAAAGGAGGTAGTGCGTCCGCCTGATAAAAGTTTAAGGATTTGTAATTCGCCCTATACGGGGATTATACTTTATTTCGGGTATAAAGTGGCATAGTTGCTTTAGTTTATGGCTTGACTGTGGATGGGTTGGTTTTTACCTAAAGTCAAGATTTTGGATTAATAACTTGCCACGTGCAGTGTATTCTGGAACAAAGCACGCCGTTTCCTTGCTCGAGGAATGCCTGTAGAAGAGAGCGTTTGCTCCCCAATTCGTCATTGCCATCGAAAAACCCTACGTAGTTAGGTAAATAAATATACATATCTTACATTTTGTACATACTCATTTATTTTCTGTACAGAGGGGATTTATTTTATCAGAGTAGAAGTTACTGCATTATAGTTTTCTAACGGGTCTCAGAGGGGATTGAAATACTGAACAATATTGCTATATAGAGAGTGTTACTTTTGAAAATTTATTAATTCTTGCACGTATATCATGCAATATCGTCAGACAAAAGATAACTTAGGCTTGGAACAGGCATAGCATGATGTATTTATACTCAGTATTTTTGCAAGAAGTGATATTCGGTATGATATTGCAGTCGAGCACTCATAGCAGATTCTTTGTCTTATGGGCACCCGTATTATATAATAGGGTATAATGATGTATAAAATTGTATATAATCTTTGATAAATTTCATTTCTACTTTGAATTTTGCTTACAAGAACTTGTAAAGTCGTACATAAGCTTAGTAAATTTAGATTTAATATTAATGACATAAATGGACAAGCTTTGTTCTTGCCTGGGGGTCTGAACTCTTAAAAGAGCAGACAGTGGTTATATTATTAGTCAGTTTTCCTTAGTATTTGATGTCTATCACCTGTAGGGTGAATATGATATCGTTTCTATTGTGACCTTGGCATTTTGGCAAGACGACTATCATTATTATTTTTAAATACTCATTGAGTTGAGAGTGTTCTGAAAGAGGAGGCTGTCTGATGTTGCAGTGAGAGAATGCATACTTAGCGCTTGTTCTCTTTCAGATTTTTTTTTCCTGGGAGCCATTTTTACCGGGAGCCAGTGGGTTGTGTTGTATTGGTATCGACTGCAGCCATAGAGGTATGGCATTACCTCAAATACAACTGAGAGTTTATGGTCCCAAGGTGCATAGCTGTAATCCGCGTGCAGAAGGCCGGAGGTAATATCGGCGAAGACTAGTAAAGATAAGTTTAGGTTATTATTGTGATCTTTTTACCTAATGTTATTGGCAGATTATTGATATTTTTAGCGTGTTTTTATTTCTGTCTGCGAAGTATTGATATAATTATTGTTGGAACTGATTAGGTGTAAGCAAAGCTTACCAATGCGTATATAAATAACTGCGATATTTACTAGTGT
>MU187732.1:0-12657 GCA_016904865.1 Pissodes strobi | reverse complement strand
TCAAAATTTATATATGAGTGTGGTTTTCTTTTATACGCTTTAATGATAATATACAGGTTTCACCTATATAGAATTTATTACATTTACATCTTGTAGATAATATTTTTAGTATGTTAATTTTCTTTGGGTGGTTTTGTTTTTGATAATTTAGATCTAATATTGCTTTATGCAATCACATTCGAATGACTATATTTACTAAATTTTGCAATTCACCATCGAAGGACGGGGCCATCATATGCCATTACTTACCACATCGGTTATGACTATTTGCGCCAATAATGGTGCTAATATAGAAGCAGCTTGGCCTGTTGCATTTATTACTCCGAAAATAACTCCACAGAACCTTGGCGAAAGATCCAAGTGATTAACATTACATCCTACTAGCACGCAAGCTGTCATTGCATTACCTAGAGCCAGAACTATAATAGACATATAGGCTTGGGACTCGGTAAGATAAGACAGCCATATGAGACAAAGTGCTTGACCATACGAACCTAAAATCACAAACGAAGAGTAAGTTGAGTTAGTTTTGACAGTAATGAATGAATTTTTATTATGGTGGATCACGAACTTTATCAACATCTGAATAAAAACATTTAAAGACATACCTATAATATGAAAAATTCTCCTAGCGTTTAAGGTGGACAAATATTTACTTGCCACTAGCCAATCTGATAAAGGCCCTGTTATAAGACCACATATAAAACCAAGTACCGTTGGCAATGCACTGATTACAGCACTCTAAAATATAAAGGATGAGTTTTACAATTTTTTCACCAAAACATGAGTCATATTAAATTAATCGCATTGACAATGTTCGTATTAAATACATGCAATTATTCAAAATGTCATTCAACACTCATTCATTATGAGTGCGATATTTAATTTTAATTTAGCGAAAAGGCTACCATATTTTTTGAAAATATTGCTCTTAATTTCTTACCGACTTTACGTCAAAGTTCATGATCTTCGCTAAGTACGTTGGTGTTTCTGTCATAAGAATCGCGTATCCCCAAATATTTCCAATATAAGCTATCACTAATGCATAAAATGGCACGCAGGTAAAGATTTTCTTCCAGGGTGTTGGTAAGTGCTGAAATAGAATAATATTTTTTACCGAGGTTTTAAAATGTTAGTATTACGCCCGCACCTAAAATTTGCCGCGAGCAAAAAAATGGTTTCGGCCAGTACAAACTTAATGATTAAACCGGCATAAAGCTTAACGTTTTTCCCAAAATTTAAATATAACTTTTGATGACCCTCGTATACTAACTTCTTTTGCTGATCTCAGTGTCTATGTTGTCAAAAACAGCTATTTATGTTGTAACAGTCTGATTTTGCCAGTGTAAAAGATTTTAAAGTTCATTTTATATGCTGCATTACGCAACAAAAGATGCTATATTTTGTGGTAGGAATTATTGAGTATTGACCCCTCCGGTTAATTAATTTTAAATTCATTTATTCGATTTGAAGTCAATAAGCTTAAGGTTGCAGCATTTATTAATGTAAATTAATTTTATTCTACTACAGGTTAATGATATATTTGTACTAGCTTTTATAACACTGTTGTGGCCTTAAGTAGCTTTTTTGTTCATCCCTTTCTCTTATGTTGTCCTCAGGCACTGCGTGACTATGTTCATTTTAGTTGATAATCTGTGGCTCGCTAAGGTTTGATCAAACAACTAAAATAAGATATTATGTTATTAGTTTACCTTTGCTTATTTATATTACATTAATTATGTTTGCTTGCCGGTCTATATTTTTAAAAATTGAGTTAATAAAACCTACTGTTAAGCCTCACTAGATCCGTCAAATTCATATTCATATATATTTTCGGTTTGAATACTTCATGACTTTTTGGGGGTACTGATTTGCTTCATTTCAAATCTCCGGCTGATAACTTTTTGGGACCACTGATTTGCTTGGGAACCTCATATTTATCTTTTCACGCGGCATGCTGAAACTTTTGTAATATTCGGTTGGTAGCTCTGAGTAGTAGTAATGGGCTATTTTCCCATAATTGTTGCTTTCGATTTGGATTTTTAAAGGTTTATTATTTCGTTTAGGAATATTTCCTAGTCATTATTGAAAAAATTAATTTAAGCTCATTAACTGTGGCTTCCGCCGTCGTTTTACAACCATAATAAACGAGAACTAAGTCGGTTATTATCTTAGAATTATTCCTCGTATCGAATTGTTAGGCATTTCTCGGTCCTACATTTTTTTTCTGATTCGATGATTTTCTCTCTAATCTCGTGGAAATGGAGAGGCAAATTAACTGAAACGGATGCAGGCTTCTTCTAGAAATACCCATCGGTGATAGAGGAAGCGTTTTGCTATCAGTGCAGTCATAGAGTACTCATTTTTTTGTATTGTGTTAATACTACCCTTCTAGGGGATCTGTGAGTGAGTCCCTAATAAATGCTTGACACTACCATATTCGTACTGCACTAGAGGCTTTCCGAGTTCATCTTACAAAACCGAGGTAGTTGATCCTCCAGCAACCCTCCCACACGAGAGAGGGTTTTACCACCGGGTTGCCCTTCTGCCAGTTTTACCACCGGGGCTATCGAGTGCCATTGCCAGTTTTATCACCGGGCTAGGAGCCAGTACCTGGTCTTTGCTACAGGTGCCCGGAGCCTCCACCAGAGATTCTTCTTTTTACCTCAACTGCCGAGCTGGACGCCTTTTTAGCAGCCGACCTTCAACCGGATCTAACGGGGGTATCGTTGGCATTGATTTTATTTATTCATTTATTTTTCTTGCCGATTGATATAATCATTTTAATATTTAAATATAGACCAAGCATTGACGGCCAAGCTTTAAAATAGCTTTCATTAATTGTAATTTAAATTACTCATTTATCTGGTCGACTGATTTAATTATTGTGACTTTTATTGATTGATAATATTATTATTGCTACATTGATATTCGTGCAGCTATTAGTTCTAGCATACGTATATGCAATAATCTTAGGTAAACCAAAGTGATCACTTCGGATTGTAGCGTTTAGAGCATTTAGGTGTAAGGCATACAGTACCGAGTTTACCAACAGAATTGGTCTATCTCAGTACAATCTTCATATTGTACCAATATTATCAATTACTTGATAGTTTTGTTTTATCATTCCTTTGCTCTAAATTGATTTTAAAATTTCACTGTAGGATTGTTGCTGTTTGAATTTAAAAAAAAACTAGAAGCCAATAGATTGATCCTTAAATTTAGATTGTGTTTTCTTGTCTGACAAACTTGCCTAACAACCCCGTACAACACCAGCGGAGCTTTTCCAGCTTAGCTGGTAAGAACTGGTGGCGTTCTTGAACTCCACTCCCGGAGCCGGGTATTGCAAACACGACTCTCCGGTGTTAGGTTTGTTTTAATTAAAATCTTTACTTACTTACTTTTTACCTTTAATAAGAAAATCGTGTTGCAATGTAACAAGATGGGACAAGATAGTGTTTTAAGAACATGACGCAAAATTTTCTGACGATGCGTAGAGATCTTTTGTAAAAGCCGAGAATTTGATGTTTATATGCTTTTATTTGTATTTTTAAACATTATGTATTATTTATTCTTTTACAAACTTTAAGACACTATTATTCATTGTCACTTTTAGGAACTAGTGTCAATTTCGATACGCTTTAATAAAAAAAAATATTTTAATGACAAGTTATTCCACAGATTGCGAGGGTGTTTAGTAAATGTATAGTTCTCTCATAGAAATCGAACTCGCAGGATTTTTAGAAGATTTCTTCACTGACTGAAAAAAATGTTACAGTAGGAGAACTACTCGGGCTATGCCCAAGAATCGCTCGCAAATAATTTGCAGTTTTTATAGACACTTTTTATTTATTTATTTATTTAGCCAAGGACTAATTATACAATACAATACAAATGTACAAAGTATTACCTTAAAAAATACAACTTATGCTTATAAAAAAAATTAGTTTCAATTCCGCAATATCAATCCTCACTATTTTAACAATCCGATACAACCAATCACTCTCCTAGCATATATTCCCTCAATTGCCTTTTAAACACTGCTACAGATAGTGTTTCCTTGATGGGTGTAGAGAATTATACAATATCAGTCCCTTATGAAATACATTTTTTTCGGTACTTCTCATATTTTTCCTAGTAATATAAAAATTAATTCTATTTCTAGTAGGATGTGTGTGCACTGACTCATTCTTTTTAAGTTTATCCTTTAGATAATTTGGAGAAAGACCATTTTCCATTTTATATATTAATACTAGGGGTCTGATATTCTAAGAACTTATCAATAGGGAGCCATTTTAACCTATTAAGTATCTCCCTAATTGGGGTTTCCCTTCTCTCACCTAAGATTAATCGCATTGATCTATTTTGCAATTTTTGCAACCTATTTAATTCATTTTTGTTAGCTAAATAGAGAATTGTTGAGCAAAAGGTTAAATGAGGTAATATCAACGTACTATAGATTGTATTCCTAGACCACTGTGACGAAAAAAAGATACTCTAGAAAGAAAGTTTACGTTTTTTGACACCTCCCCAATTATATACAAAATATGATCCTTAAAATTAAGATACTTATCCACAATAACACCCAAATATTTTATTTTATCGACAACTTCAATTTTATCATTATTAATATAAACACTACTACCATTTGCTTTAAACTCCTCTTGATACTTTTTATTCCCTACTAACATAAACTTAGTTTTCTTTGTGTTTAATTTAAGTGAGTTATTATTAAGCCAATTCGACAACTTATTCAAGTCTAGGTTGATCGTAGTTACCAGGCCAACAATATTTTTAGATGAACAATATATAAGGGTATCATCGGCGAACAGGTGGACTTCACAAGTGTTGATTGCTAGCTGGATGTCATTAATATAGATCAGAAACAGCAGTGGCCCCAATGTGCTTCCCTGTGGCACACCATTATCACTCTGTAGATCCACTGAAGTTTCCTCCCCAATTCTCGTAAGCTGTCTTCGGTTACTCAAATAATCAATAAGCGAGTCTAAAGCTCTATCAATTGTTCCCACTGATCTTAGTTTGGTAATCAGTATCCCTCTATTCAGGTTTCAAATGCTCGTTGTAGGTCTAAAAACACTGTTCCTATCATATAATTATCATCGACCATACTTTTCGAGTCATGCAAGACGTTCTGTATCGCTGTTTCGCAACTGTGTCCCTTTCAAAAACCAGATTGATTCGTGATTAAAATATTATTTACTGTAATAAAGTCTATTAATTGCCCATATACAATTTTTTCCAAGATTTTTTCTATGGCGGGTAACATATTTATTGGCCTAAATTCTTCAGGTTTAATCGTTCCTTTGACCTTTTGTATTGGGGCAACAGTCGATATTTTCAATTTTGATGGAACTTTTCCAACTTCCAGCGATATATTAATTAAGTGTAATATCGACTTCTCAACACTATCATATGAATTTTTTATAATTTCCATGGTGATATTATCTGGACTTCCTTTATTTGGTAAAGAACACACAATTTGTTTAAATTCTCCATATGATATCGACTTGAACAAAGTAATTGTGTTGCCTATTATAGTTTCTCTTTGGAATTCCATCTCCGCATCTCTACAATTAAGTTCCTCCACTATCTCCGTGACACTTGTTACAAAATACTCATTTAGGTTGTTAGCGATATCTACAGAATTAGTAAGAATTTCATCATTTATTTGGAGTTTGTCTATTTTATTCTTCTTTTTGTCAGTAATTAATTCAGATAAAGTTTGCCGCATTCTTCTAGGGCTGTTTTTGTACATATCCACCTTATTCTCATAGTAATTTGTTTTTTCTTGTCTAATTACAGTTACTACGTTTTTCCTACACGACTTGTACCTTGCTTTATTCTCGTTCGTTTTATCTCCTTTATATTGTTTATAACTGTTATCACGAAGATCAATTGCTTCTCGTACTCTATCATTAAACCATTCCTTAAATCTTGGTTTTATTACTTTCTCCTGTCTAGCAGCTACTTCATCAAAAATTTTAAGTATATTTCCAGATAACTGTTCGAACTTTATATCAATATCTCTATCAACATATTTCCAATCCACTCTAGATAATCTTATCGCCATTTCCCCATAATCTATTTTACCTCTTGTATAAATCTTTATTTCCTCTTTTTTCCTTATATTCAGCTGTACTTTAGTTTCCACTATTAAATGATCACTAATACGAGGAGTGTCATATACTTTACACAGCAAAATGTCGCACCTATTACTAAACACCAAGTCTATTATACTACCTGTATTATTATAAGGATGTGTTATTTCATTAACTAACTGTTGCATACCATTATCATTAATAATTTTCTTTAATTTATTGGAGAAGGTTGTATTATCTATCCAATTTATATTAAAATCTCCATTAAGACAACTGGATAAACACTATCGGAAATATTATCACATAACTGCTCAAAAAATGTCAAAAATTCGGCATGACTTGCACTAGGCAAGTGATATACGTTGCCAATTATAAAAATTTTACCCATATATAAACATTTAACTAGTACAATCCAATAATTCATTCCACTACAGTATTTTTAAACATTCAACACAGAAATAGAATCTTTAACATACATCAATACTCCACCCGTATGCCTACTTTTTGAATCAACTCTTACCAAATGATATCCTATAACAGCGATTTCAAAGTCTAATATCTCCTCCGTAATTGTTGTTTCAGTTAAACACACCATAACATAATTTTTTTCAATAATTAAACCATGAATTTCATCTAATTTGGAGAGAAGACTTTGACTATTAAGTAGTAATATAGAGTTATTTATAAAAAAAAGGTTCCATTCTGATTATCCACAATATCTTTTTGTTGCCAATTATTCTTTTTCTCTATGGTCTTTTTCATTGCTTCAGCAATTTAAATTTTACCACTATTTCTAATAAATACCTTATCATCATTAATTATAAAGGAAGATGAATTTATAACAGAATTTATATGAAAAAAATTATTACAATGTTTTGCTAAACATACCTTTTTATAAATCATTGCATTATGTTCATTTATAATACCATTGAGGAGTTTATTGTCGCTATATAAAGGTACAGAACAAATTATCAAATTAGTTTGTTCACTAATCGTTTTAAGGGTTATTAAAGTATCCTGCTCTGCTCTAAGGCCCCTTTGAACACTCGTTAAACCAGCCATCACAATAACATAGTCTCTTTCGTCGAAATCCTTCGTGATCTTTTCCAGTCCAGCCACTACACTATCCAGTGATGCATTAGTCCTGATTATGGAAGTTACTGCGACAGACTCATCCAAACTTCTCTCCATCACACTCCTCAAGTCCTTGGCCAGAGCATCCCCCAACAACAGAATCTTTTTTTTTTTGGTACCATATGGGCATTACAATCAGGTTTTTTGTATATCCTTTTTTCTTGTATTTTTGGTAGATGTTGCTATCTGCATATTTCTTCTTTTAGGTGCTTTATTTCCTTGGATAAAAAGTCATTTTCACTCTCCAGTGTTTAAGCTATTATTCATTCTGTTTAACTCTTCCAAATCGCGTTCTGCGATCTCTAGATCATGGTTTTTGTCTTCCAATGTAGTCTCCAGGCAATTGTTAAGTTCTGAGAGTCGGTTGGTTTCATCGTTCAGTGCGGGAATGATTCCCTTATACTTTGTTATGTCTTCTAAGTGATTGTCTTTGTGATTGCAGTCACCTCTATCCTGTAATTGTAGGATAAAGTCCTGTTTTTCACTTAATTTCCCATTCAACTCATCAATACAGCCTCCAGCTTGTTTACCTTTTGCTCGTTAGCTGTTTTCTGAGCTCGGCATTCTTCTGTACAGTATATCCTATGCCTATCTAATCTTATACCCTTATTCCAATCCCTCTCAAAACAACTAGGATGGAATGTCTTGAAACATACTATGCATATCAAGTTTGAAAAATTTTTGCCACAACACCCAAACTGCTCCATCAGTTCCAAACGTTAATCGTTATTTTTTCCGTATTTTATTCAAAACCCCTCCAACCTAAATAACTTATGTTTGCTTACTTTGTGATCGATATACAGTCCATGTCAGCTTTACTCTGCGGATTGATTTTTTTTTAAAGTCGTGGTCAATGTCTTGGCAACTAGGTTAGGGCGCGACTAAATTTTTTACTAGAAATTAATCAATGATTGTTGATCCTGAAAAATGGCAGTAAAATTTAGGATAATAACCGTATAAGAACGTTGAAAAACTGTGGATATGCGAATTAGTTATTACTTTGACTAAAATTTACCAAAATAAACATCAAGATTCCAAATAACTTATTTATTTAATTCTGGAAACTTACACCAACCCTTTCAGGACAATTAAATCCTATATCATATTAATTTGAGGTTTAACGCCTATAAACTAATAAGAAGATTCTGTTGTAATGTATTTCACGTGTATCATCAGAACATTAAATCAAAGCAAAATAAGATGCTACTTTAAAATCTATGCCTTATAACAACAATATTGCCCAATTCTTATTGTATAGGTTAGCCGGTAAATATATGCAGGTACAAATGAAATGATTACTAACCAAACTTAACCTACATTAATACCGTGGCAGCGGCAATATCAGCAGACCAATAACTCAATAATACCAAATCAGTAAAATAACTTATGAGGTAAATACGTATATATACAGCCATTAATTATCTATAGATAAACGAATTAAGCTCAAGTCGGCTCCGATATCAAGGTGACAAATTGAATTTGTAAATTTTAGTTATGTGGAGTAAATTACTGACATGAGCATTACAGCCGAGTAAGTAAAACTAACTCAATTAGCTATTCGGACACTGACAGCTAAATAAATTTTCTGAGAAAATATGAGATATAATAAAGATTAAATTAAGTATCTCCGTAGCAACTATGAGAAGATGTAGCAATATAATTTACAAAATTAGATAACTTTTAAAGGTTGTTTCGATAAACAAGATAGCCATATCAATAAATGAAACGATAATTATCGAGAATATACACGATAGGCATCAAATGACCTACGATCAATGAATTATAAATTCATTAATTAAAATGATAAATAACGATATGCTACATAAGATAAGGAAAGCAGAAAACATACAATCGTTTAATTATACATTCATCAATTAAAATGGTATATAACGATAATCTATATACGGTAATAAAGGCAAATGACCTACAGTCGTTTAGCTAAAAATGCATTAATTAAAATGATATATTACCACCATATCTAGAATAAAGGCTCTTACATAAATTAAAATCGATTTAACTTCTATCTGGTAGAGTTGTAGACACTGGCGCCTCCTGTGAACTACGGCTCCACCATGTGGTTGGGTCACCTTTACAAAAAGGCCGCTATAGGGGTAACTGCCAGCGGAGTTAGCTAGGTCAGCTAGTCTAGTTAAATGATAAATAACTTTAGCCATCTTATATAGAAACACGCGTGTCCAACATACTTTTAAAAAGGGGCCATCGCACTAGTTCATCATACGACGCCGTTTATAGACGATATGCCAGATAATTGTAGAAAATATACATTCTACTTAATTTGCCAAATACTGCAACGACACCATTAGGCGATGGTTAGCGGGTTAAAAATAGCAACGATAAATTCCGATACGGAAAACGGCCTTCTCACCTTGAGTGTTCCGGCGAGAAGGACTATCAATTATCTCAAAAAAGAATATATACTACATCTCTCCCGTGAAAAGGAAAAACCTAGTATCCGATTTTTAACAAATTTTCAGGAAGTCGAAAATAAGGCACAATAAATGCCGTTTTGTAAATACATAAAATTTTGTTTTGGTTTCTGATGGGATAGGTTTTAAGGGTGAGTGTTTATTACCATAATTTTTTTTAAACTCAAAACTTGTGTTTTGTCAGTTTTATGTGACCTACTATTTTTAAACGCATAGTAACTATTCGTTTTGCTGAGGAAAAACCTAACATAGTTGCTTATTTAATGAATAAATTACATTTTTACCGAGGAAAAAACATATAATATAGGTACTTGCTATTTTACAATATTTAGTTTTACTTAATAAACCTAGGCACAACCTAGCAAAATAGAATTTTATGGTTTTCAGAATAGAAAGTTAAAAGGCAAATAAGACGATTTTTTTATACTTTAAACACATGTAGTTATTATTAAAACATTAAAAATAACATCATATCACAAAAAAATATCAAAAGTTAATCCCCATTATTTAATAAATCACTTGATGTTTCGGAAATGGCCAATTTTTCCCAAAACAACCTTTTTTGATTGGGCATTGACGGAACAAGATCCTTAATAATTTTGTCAATTTTCTTTGAATTAACTCCTCTGTCTTGGTTCTTGCTTTCAGGCATCTGAGTATCAAATTTTGGTTTCAAAAAATCTGAAGTCAAAAACTCTGTATCGACATGACTTTTTTTGTAAAACATTTGTTTCGACCCCTTTTGGAATTGCACGACTTGAAGTGTATTAAGTTTTGGAAAAGTGTCATCATTTTTTTTCTTTGTTTTGCCCCATCTTTAAAATTATAAAAATCTTCGTGTCTCATCAAGAGTGTTTTATTTTTCCTAGAAGATTTTATAATCAGTTCATTTAGTTCGTTCATCTCATAAATATTGCTTTTCTTCTTCATGACTTGCCTATATTTCCATGGACACTGTCAGCCTTCATATAAGAGTGCCCAGGTTCAAAATATTTAAGTGTAATACCTTTGGGACCCCAATTGGAATTGACAATTATTACAAAGGAAGAAAATAGTCTCCAATTTTTATTTTGGGCACTGCAATTATGGGACCAAAATTCATATTCTTCCACTTCTACTGAAGCTCTTTGAATAATAGCACAATAGGCTGATGCCACATCTTCCGACGAGCGACCACTTATGGCTTCGTGCCATAAGATGCAAATATTTTCTTCCTCCTTGATTAATGACGCGACTGTTTTCTTGAAAACAACTAGTTTGCTAACAAACACCGATGATTTTAATGATAGCTTCGGGAGTAGCAAAACTTTTGGATATCTGCACAGAAAACACGAATAGAGTTAGGATACTCCCGACTTCTATCATGATCATACGCTTTTCTGGCATTAACATATGCTTCATGGTGGATGTTGAAAGAAACACATTGGTCGCACTTTTCCGGCTCACTACTACAGACTTTTATATGCTCTTTCTGCAGCCCACAGGTGTCACATTCATCTTGGTTTGGTTGTTCAAACCCAATATTCAGTGAACTAAATTCAGTTCTATATCGGTCATAAGATATTTGGTCATGATTCTCACAATAGTTTTTCCACATTTCGGTTATGGATAAATCATGAGGTAGATATCGTCTATTAGGGGCATGTTCTAGTTTATAATGGGAAATTTGAGGGTTATATTATTGGCAAAGTATCTTTTTTGTTAAGTGGAGCAGAACTTCCTCTTTTATCTTCATATTTTCGTTTAAATTCTGTTATCATTTCATCGGTTTTCATACCGTGTGTGTTTAAAAACATTTATTTGCAGACCTTCTTCTCAAAACCATTGTCGTTAACTAATGAGTAGGTAAGAACGCATTGTCGTTTATTGTCACTGTCTACTTTTCGCCTTTTTAGGCCCCCAATTTTTATTGATGCGTTTAAATATTGCCTCCTCTCCCCGAAATTCATTTTTCAAAAAGACCGGCAAATTCTTTGTCTTCTTTCTTCAGTAAAATCTTCTCCGCATGTTCTTTTGCAAGTACACGACTTTAGCAGCTTATATTTCTCTAAATGTTGTTCTATTTGTTTTTTTTCTGTTCTTGCCCTTTTTTCCCTTTTTCTTATTTTTTTCTTTTTGATTGCCTGTTTGCACGTCTGTAATGAATAATGTAAATCAATAATTTTATGATAGTAGGATAGTAGAGAATATAGTGTTATTTCTTTTTTTACCTGCTTCCTCAATTATGCCGTGGTGGATATCCTCAGTATTGGTGTTTATTATATCATTATCATTTATTTCAATGTCGTGCTGTTCTTGTTCCATAGAGATATTTAGATCTGTAAAAAATAATTTGCAACCAGAAACCTTTTAAAAATAGATAGGCTATTATCGCCCTTTATACTGACCTGCTCGGAAATGCTTTGCAAGTCTTCTTTTTTTTTATTTTATTAGCGCTTATTCCCTCAGGTTCTTCTTGGTCATAATTAGGGTCTAAATCCGAATTATCTTCAAGTAATGCATCATCTAAAATAATTATTTTCCTAACAAGTGCGGAAAGTCACTTTCGGCATGAGTTAGTAACAAAATTTTTTCTACAACCGCAATAATTGCCGTAATACGCCTAGACTCTGAAAGACTTAAAAACATAAAAGGAAACAAAAAGCACTAGTGCGGGAAAGTAAGCAATAAGCATAAGCAAAAAAGTACTAGTGCGTGAAAGTGCACATTTTCGAATCAAAATGCATACATGAAAGTGGCTCATTAAGCACGGTAGTAGAAAAAAGTTTTCCGATAAACCATGGTTCATTTACTTGTAACAAATCTAAATGAGATTCTTGTCACCAACCTTCATAATGTTGAAAAACTTCTATATTGTCATTATTTATCTTTTCTTTGAAACAATTTGTAGTAAAATCCGTTTCATATAATCTAAAAGAAAAGCAATAATTCAGCATCTATTTAAGATGAATCAAAGA
>MU187729.1:35130-70562 GCA_016904865.1 Pissodes strobi | reverse complement strand
CGCCTTGGGAATGAACACCACTCTGCTGTGCCTCCAGGGCTCCGGCAAATACCCGTGTGCGATAGAGGCCCTGAAAACGTCCATCAGCGGCGTGCTGAGGACTCCTCCGTCACGCTGCAACAGCGCCGGGAAGACTCCATCCTCACCTGTCGCCTTAAACGGGGCGAAGGTCTCAATCGCCCACCTTAGCCTATTGTAGGTGACCATCTTTCTGGCAGTGCCGTAGTCGGCTCTAATGCTGAAACCGGCCCCGCCCTCACCTCCCCGGTCCATACCTGTTGAGCCTGGGAAGTGTGTGGTCAGAAGCTGGTGCAGAGTATCCGCCGGTGACGCCACTGGCACTTTGGCTTTGGTCCCAACTGGTAACGGACGTCTGCGGCCTATTATCTGTCCTCTCTCTTCCGTTGCCTAAGGGTTCAGTAGTAAAGGTAAAAGATGCATATATTCATATACTTAAAAAAATATATATGGATATATTTAATAAAATATATGAAAAGGTGGCAGTTAAATGTCAATTGTCAATCGGCTCCTTTTTTTAATTGTTTTCATCTTTGACAAGGGAAGGGAGTGGATGGGTAAAACTGGCAGCTGTTCTGTTACGGGCTGGCTCCACGATTTGACAAGCGTCATATATTTTCGTCACTAAATTATATATATATTATTTTATACTCATAATACTTCTATTACTGGCGTAAATCACAAAACGAATTGAAATATAACAAATAAATATATTTCCTTAAAACATCAAAACAATGTACGCAACTGCGCGACAGGCCATTTTCAAGGGGAATTATATGATTCTTATTAGCATTCATGACTGAAAAATGTTAACAAAGCTAGTATAAAATTACAAAGAAAGGCAGCCTGAAGTATACTCGTAATCATATTTTGAAATAATCTATATCTCAGCTCACACAAAGAAAATAAGTAATAAATATTAGCGTCAGCAAGAACTAGGTGTAAACTATATTTACCTGTGAAAAGTAATTCCAAGCTCCTTTCGGTAATTGTGACTTTTACAGCCATAAGCACAACAAAACGCCATATTGTTAAGGACAAATTGAAGTATTTTGAGAGTTTTTCACAACAAAAATCACCAAAATATATGGAGGTACCGCTTTGAATGTCTGGCTGCTATTAATGGCGTCCGTTCGATTTTTGATCACACGTACTGCGCGCAGCCGTAAAGCGAGATTATCTGTCCACTCCCTTTCCTTGTCAAAGGTTTTCATAATTTCATTTGACCTTGGCTCACTGATTTGAAATATCAGTTCAGGTTCAGTTCATTTTGAACCGATCTTCAGTCTCAATCGAATACAGCTATTAAACAACGCATGTAGCGTCATAAACCGTGAAGTTCTGCATAAGTCTGAAATTGGAAATCCTGTCGACTTGCCTTGATTCCGACTCGGGATCAAGGCTCTGTATACCGGCGAGACGCCTACCATTATCAGTGTTGTCAACGACATGAAAATTGCCGTTTTTTCACGGATTTTTGAAACTACAACACGGACACGTATTTTATTCACCGATCTCCATATAATTTGATGCCGTGCAATGAAAACACGGATTTTTTTTACAAATTATTTGGCGTTATTATATTTATGTGTCATATGTCCATTTTAATATAATTCGCTTAATTTTAATCTATATTTCATATAGATATTATTCAATCCTTAAAATAGATGTGCCATCTAGTGAAGGGAAAATCGGACGATTTTTAAAATCGAATATCTTGCATTCGAATACTTTTGAGAATCGAATGATTATTCGAATACAAAGAATCGAATTATTTGGATTAGTCGCGATATACCAAATGTTTCAATTAGCGATTCAACCTCTCGAGATTTCGAATGACTTCGAAGTCTCGTTCTCAAATTCAAATTTGCAAATTGTCTGATTCGGGATTGTTTGATCTTGAAGTCTTCATTCTTGATCCATTTAAGGATAAGAGCAAACATTTTTACAAATTACAATTAGCGAAAGCACTCTCGATTTAAAAATAAAATATTGGTTAAAAGTTGCAAAAAAATGCAAAAAACATGTACGTCATACATGACCTGACGACTACCTCATTTAAAATTAATAATATGTTTACTACAGAAGAAAAATATCCAACAATTAAAAAACTACCACAGTAATTAAACTACTCTATTTTATACTTTTTATAGTATAGCGTTTTCGATTATTGTTTACCATAATACAAAACAAAGCCCGCTATTATTTGTTGCTCAGACGGCAGACCAGCATAATCGAACAAGTTATATTATTGTCGCATTTGACGCGAATTGTGCAGATTCATATTTCATTTCGATTCAACCAGCATTCGAGGGACGATTAATTCGTTGTTAGCGCATTCAAATATTTCTGGTATTCGAATTCTTCGTTGAGAATCGAATGCATTCGAATGCAAGCCAGAATCGAATACTTCGATTATTTGTATTCGAATAGCCCCTTCACTAGTGCCATCAACGCATCTTTAGTTTCAAAGATGCGTTGATGAATCGGAATTTCAAAATATTGACGACCAGTACGACCACTGACAATTTTGGATCACACGCTCAATGCGAAACTAATTTCACCATGAGCGCCGGCAGGAGGGAGCAGTTGCCTGAAGTATTAAAATAATGCATAGTATAAAAATACATTTCAAATTCATTACAATTTAGAAAAAACTATCTACACGTTATTTTTGTACCATTAATGGAAGTCTGCTGGCTTCATAGGAGGTAAAAAATATTCTGTTTTATTTAAGCCAATCAAATAAATGTGTAAAGACGGATTCGGCATTGTCTAAATGCGGCGATCTATTTTAAATCTAGTTGAGTTGAGTTATCTTAAGTTGATTATTTGTAAAAAGAAGAAATGTTTTATGCTTGTTTTGAATAAATGGATTAAATAAGAAAACTTTCTCATTTTAAGCGTCAAGCTCGTAAGTGGTGGTGCATGTATGACGTCATTCTATCTATTTTCTAGTTAAAAATTGAAAATTTCAACTCTCCAACAGCTTAACTCTTCGATATACCATTGATTTTACGTTTACAGTAACCTTTTTCAAGCTACATTATTTCAGCGACACGGCCGTAGGGTACACGGAAATTTTGAGGACTCTGTTAACGGATTTTTCTGATTTATGGTTGGAAACACTGATCATCATTCATCACCATCTACGTGGACGTGGACGTGGGACGTGGACCGGTGGACCGTGAAGCTGGTAGGTTAGGTTACAATTTTAATATTTAATCAAGTGGTTCGTGGCACTTTTGCATTTCCCTGAAGTGATTGGACACATGTTAATGTATTGATAGTCTTAATTCAATCTGTTAACCAAAAAGGTGAGTAAAGTTATATTAACTTTATTAGTACATGCGTTCAAATTTACTTCAGTGTATATTTTACAGTGTTTTTTTTCTATTATTTGCAGAAACATGTTGAAAAAAACATCAATTCTTCTTGCACTTTTTACTTTAACATTGTGTATTGAAGACAAGGCAGGGGATGCTCAAGGGGCAAGATTGTTAGTCTCTAAACAAATTCTAAATAGATATTTTGTAGAAGGTAAAGATATTGAAATTAGATATTCTTTACATAATATTGGAAAAGCACCTGCAGTTAATGTGCAACTAAATGACAACGGTTTCAATTCAGAGTCGTTTGAAATTGTTGGTGGCCATTTATCTACAAGATTTGCAAGGATACCACCAGAAACAAACTTTACACATGTAGTAATCGTAAAACCTAATAAATATGGATATTTCAACTTCAGTACTTCGGCAGTGACCTACAAGATTTCGGATGCTTCAGATGCTAAGGTATAATATATTTTTTTAAATCATATGTTCGTCCGTAATGTGAAGCTAGCTTCAAAGCAAAACAACTATTTGATTGGGGGTAGTTTGGGCTAAGGAGGGCTTAGTCCTCCTTAGTATGGGCTGAATTTGATTAGCTATGGTTTTCCATCAACAATGTCATGGCTATCATCGCCAACATAAAAATTAGTAGATACCATAATTACATGTTGGTTTTAGATTAAGTTTACTAATTTAATTATCAAAATGAAATAAACAAAATGTTGGTAATTGTTTACTTTATGCACTTATTGGCTACCACCTACCACAATAATAAAAATACTAACATATTTTATGTTACTTCCCTTGCCAGCACCTACCTACATATTAAATGTTGCACAAATGTTTTAACTTATCATGAAAAAATTGCAAAGTCTACACCTGCAGTTGTGGTAATTACTATTCGACTTTTCCCGACTATTATTACTATTATTATTATAATTTATTTATTTATTGAAGTGAAACTTCTTAACGCGCGCCGGGAGTAAAATTTGAAGGTCGGGACATGACGAGATGTCCCGAAAAACGGTCAGGAAGTTTTTTTGTGATATCTTTGTTAATTTGCAAGCAAAAAATATGGGATTTGCTCTATTACCTTGTCAAGACATACCTAAGCGAAACTTTTATGAAGAATATTTTTTTTTTTATTTAGGCCTTTTTTTTTTTTTTTATTTGAGTGGTAGGTATATTTAAAAAAACTGCTTTTTAACCAAATCCGTTACGTTATGTATAAGCCTAGGGCGTTTAAGAAGTTTCACTTCAGATATGTGCCCATAGTGCACACCCTTTTTTTATTTATTTATTTAATGTGTAAGAGATGGTAAAGGAAGTAATATAGAATATGTCAGTATTTTTATTATTGTGGTAGCCAATAAGTGTGCAACGTAAACAATGACCCAATTTTTTTTCTTTGGCCAATTCTCCAGTTTTGCAATTTTTTTGTGACGTGTATTAGACAGTATTAGAAGTATTTTGTGATATGTTACATGTTGCACAAATGATTAAAACTGAAACTATGATACAGGACATAAGAGTGAATAGGGGTGCTGGGTGGGTGAAGAAGTAAGTACAATATTAAGTGGAAAACTTGTTTTTTTAATTTTTCACTGACAAATGGTTCAAGGACATTTTTTCCCAAAGTACAATTACTTCAATTAGATAGCTTTGTTGTGAAGAAAAATTCTCATTACCTTAATGTGTTGAACAATAACTCGGACCATGTTTTTGTTTCTAGTAGTGAATGTGAGAGAGTTTTATTATGATTGTGTTTGTGCTACGTTGTTCAGATTAATGATGTTCTAAATCTCAATAATACTGTTTTAGATTCAGTTTTCTCTAATTACTTGGGTTTGTATCTTTGGTCGACAGTTACCATCCACCCTTGCATATAGGGTTAGGTCATTATGACAGCGCTCCGATGGATACTGTTATTGATTTTGAATTGGAAGACTTAAATTTCTCTTGAGCAGATTATGATTCATTAAACAATCGCTTTGCAGGCATCGACTGGGGTGTCGTGGGTGATGGCGGACACGATATAGGGTAGTATAGGGCTGTGGAAGTATTTTATACCATAATTTATGCTGCTGTTGATGCATATGTTCCAATGAATTGAAAATGTTCTCTGAAATAACAATAATAATAATAATAAATCTATATTTCAGAATTATGTGTATAGTTACATAAAATGAAATAGTGTCAATAACAAAATATTCAACTTATCTATGATTGACATAGTCAAAATATTCCTTAACACTATAATGTTCAATTAACACTAAATACTTAAATAACGCCTTTTTAAGAATTTTCAGGCAAGATACACTTTTGATATCATATGGCAAGCTATTTAATACAGGCATAACATCCACCATTTTCTAACATTTTTAACCTGTGCCTAGGATAAATATAATTCAGCGTTTTTGTACTATATGCTCCCTGTGGCTGACTCATTAAATAAATCTCTATTTTTAAAAAAGAATAGTACCGTGACTGTGAGTAGCAAATTTTCTTTAAATTTACCTCTACATGACTCCCTTATAGGCAACCCTAAAATTAATCTTAACTCTCTTTTTTGACATATAAAAAGCTTCTCAATGTTTCTACAGTTCCCATACACAACTATGCCATACCTTATATGACATTCAAAATTTGCATAGTATACTGTCTTTTTGGTCTTAAAATCTGTATATTTACACAAAACTCGCAAACTGTAACATACCTTATTAAGTTTAGATAATACATGTTCAATTTGTTTATCACAACAAAAGTTGTTATCTATTATTAAGCCCAGGAATTTTGTACTACATTCTAACTTAGTATCTACATCATACAAATTATTTCTGGTTCCTTAATTATAGATTTGTTTGTCTTAAACATCAATACACTTGTTTTAAGGTTATTTCGAATTTCTAGCAAACCACTAATATGCAGATGACATTGTAACTTTTCTTTTCAGAGTAGGTAAATATTTTGCTGTTATCAACATATTAGTATCATCTGCGTTGTTTGTAATTCTGCACTTGGTATTTGTCAGTTCTGTTGTCATTAGTGTAAAGTATTAACAATAGTGGCCCTATCACACTCCCCTGAGGTATACCCAAAGTTATTTCTATGTTATTGGAAGTTAGCCTTTCTTTACCATGTCTTATTACTACCTGTTGTTGTCCATTAGATAAATATGAGTTAATCCACTAAGCCACACCTTGTATTCCATATAGTTTTAATTTTTGAGACAATATAGTATAGTTTAGTATATTATAGGCTTTAGAAAGATCAAGGAATAGACCTATAGGCACCAGTTCTTCAATAGTGGATGATATATCTGTGGTAAATTGGAATATTGCAGTTTGTGTTGACCTTCCCTTCATGTAGCCATGCTGAATATTATTTATAAGGTTATTTGTCGCCATATGCTCCATGATGTGGTTGCATATTAAGCATTAAAAATTTTTAGAAAAAGCTGATAAAAGACTGATTGGTCTATAATTTTCAATATTGCTGCTCCTATCACCCTTTTTGTGCACAGGAACTATCAGATCTAACTTTAGATAATCGGGAAACACTGCATATGTTAGAGAGTTATTGACAATGTACACCAGTGGTTTCATGATATCTAAGATACAGTGTTTCAGTAATGAAGTGGGCACTTCATCATGTCCGCTACTGGCTTTGTTTTTAAAGTTCAGTCAATTTAAACGCCATTTTTGTTTGACAGGGCTGGGTTTTAGTGCTAAATGGAATATTCTCCAGATTATCCAATAAACCCGTCGCAGCTGCAGAAATATACACATTAAAACTATTTACAATATCACATGTATTTCCATCTAATAGAATGTATTTGTTTGTGTTTTTTTACTTTTCCTGTGATTTCATAACTATAGACCAAGTTCTTTTTATTTTATTATCAGAAGAAGCTAACTTTCTATCCATCCAATTTTTCTACTTACACTGACTTAATATCTAAGAAAAATACTGCTTTTAATAAATACTAAAAAACCAAATTGTTATCTGATGGGGCTGTTTCCAAGCAATTAAAAAGAGATTCCAAAATATCAATGCTGATCATAATGAAATCCCTATGGTCATATATCAGATCAAATTGTGATGTTGTGGGGTATCCTGGCGGAATGAAGTATAACAATATTGTAACTTCAAATTCTAATGAGTTTGTTAATTTATTGGCCATTTTTTTTTTCAGTCAGTTTATGTCCAGCATGACATTGTTGGTGCTAATCTGAGCATTAACTTCAGTATATCTAGTGACGCAAAAGTGTGTAGCGTCTCCGTTGACAGTGATGTCGTGTTTGCCAGATTGATTGATCTTGATGTAAACAATAGTGTAGGACCGGACCGCTTACCCCCACTATTTCTTCAGGACTGTGATCCAACCTTGGCGGTACCCCTTGCTTGCATTTATGACTGATCTTTGAGCAATGGTGTCTATCCGGCTGGGTGGAATTCGGGGAATGTTACGGCTTTGTTCAAGGGTGGTGAATGGAGTGATGTGTGTAATTATCGGCCAAATTCTGTATTAAATTGTGTGGCGAAGGTGTTGGAAAAGATAGTTACGAAACTATTACAAGATTTATTTATTTTTTATATACTTATTCAACAGTAATTCAATTACCAATTACAGGTCTAATTAAAATGTTAACACTTCAAAACTACACATTAACAATCCTACATATCGCAAGCAATGTAATAAAAGAAAATAAGTCAAGATGACCCAGTCATTTCAAGACAGATAGTCGACTAATCAGTAATGCTGTCTCACACAAGACCCTTCTGAAATGATTAAAATTAACCCCGAAAGTATCACAGCTTTGTTGTATCCCGTTATACTTATCATACATTCGGAAGAAGGGTGAGGTAATCTGAATGTTATTTCTAGGAGTAACTTGATAATAAAAAGTCGTGGGATGTCTTGTAGTGTAGGAAGGCATATTAATTGATATTAAGGATAAAAGAGATGAATAATCAATCTGTGAGTTCAACGATTCATATAGATATAATTAAGTATTTATATCACTTCCATTTGATAGTGTTTGCATCTTGTATCGATTAAGTAATACAGACTTGGATATTGTTCGTCATACGAACCAGTTTCCCTATATTCAAATTCAAAAGCCATTGATCATAAAACAATTGTTACAAATCCAATACATAACGATTGAAATGATGTGCGACGCAAAAAAAAGTATTTAAATATGGGAATGCAAAATCACAATTCCATTAGTAAATCACTACACTTAACATATAGATTTAATAATAAAATAACATGTAAATACCAACATACTACACTACCAAACTGGTAAACATCCAAACTAATATCTAAAATAATTAAAAAATTCTTCGATTGGATAAGGCTCCATTTCTTGAAGAAGTTTAATGGTTTTCTTCTTAAAAGCTTTAAAATATTGCTCAGCCTTTAATAATAATAATAATAATAATAATAAAATCTTCTTTATTTCACATTATGTTACAGCTGCACACATTATATAGTAAAGCATAGTACAATGCTACAAAATCACATAAAATAAAATGACGTCACACGCTCACCTCTAAGTTCAAAAATTATATTAAAAAAACTCATTTAAAGAGTAGGGTTCCATGTTATCAATTAGAGATTTTAAGGTTTTTTAAGCCTATCTATACTCATTTCTTTTAATTCCCCTTCTTTAAGACTGGACAAACCGTAACATCCTTCCATTTGTCCGGGAAAACATATTCAATGCATAAATTGAAGATATGTAGTTAGGGGTCAAGAAAGCCTCCAAACATCCCTTAAGAACATCCAGAAAAACCCCATCCAAATCGATTGACCTCCTCACTTTAAGCATTTTAAATATTTCAAGCATGTCATCCTCTGCAATGCTACTCAGATTCATGTTTGTTGATCAAATGCGCCCAGACACATTCCGATCATTAATCCCTGCATCCACACCATAGACACCAGCAAAGTGGTCTGCAAAGGCGCCAGCAATGGTAGCTCCACCGGAAAACTTTTCATCCCCCAAGAAGATCTTATCATGAATAAATGTGCTATCCCTTTTGCTATTAATAAACTGCCAGAAAGATCCAGGGTCGGAGACAATGCCCCTCTGCATACCGACCCATTAGTTTTAATTCTTTTCCTGACACCCTGAAACTGGTTATATATTCGAACTGAGAAACTCCTTTTAAGCCTATGTATGAAATTCTCTTTAGTTGCAATTAATCCTATTATTTGGTTATTGAACCAAAGGGGATACTTTTTGAGGGCTTACACGTAGTAACAGTAACTCAAAGAGTTCATAAATATTTTCGTAAAATATCTCAACCGCCAAATTCACATCAGTACATCCCAACAGATCCCCCAATCGATACCCAGAGACAGCTGATAAAACGTTGAAAGTCAGTCCTCCCAAATTATACTTGAAGTAATTATCCAGCTTAAGTTCATGTTTACCCATCACATTGTAGTTGACACCAACATGAAGTGTAGGGTGATGATTGCCCTCTGGAACCAAAGGATCATGCGATTAAGTTACAATGCAATGAAATGTACTGATTATCAGATCAAGAAAATTGCCATGACCATTCAAAATTATATTATACTGTTTTATATCGCAAAAATCGAGAAACAATTGGTGTTTTCAGGAATAGTACCTTGGCTTGTCAGCAAGGTTTTTTCCGGGTAGGTCATGCCAGACGAACTTGAGCCTATTTTCAAACTTTTTGGTGACTCCTCGAAGCAGGCTTACACATTGACACTGTTTACTTTGATTTTTGGAAGGCATTCGATAGAGTAGATATCGCATTATCATTATTAATTTGGAAATGTATAGCATGCATGGTTCATTATTGGGTTGGTTTAAGAGTTATCTCGAAGACCGGACCCAGGTCGGTAGGATTGCCAATGCGTTGTTAGAAGAAATCCGCGTCTTCTCAGGAATCCTACACGATTCCCATCTGGGTTCTATCTTATTTTTGCGATTCAGCAATGACTTGGTTGAGAGTTTTAAGCATTGCCGATTCCTGTTTTTTTGCGGACGACCTACAATTATATCGCATTATATCCAGCACAAGCGACTGCCACTTATTGCAGATTAATATCGACTATTTGACCTCATGGTGTAGGGCAAATAGAATGGAACTGAATACGCCGAAGTGTAAAGTCTTATCATTTAATAGGAAAAATATATCATCTTGCATTCCTATTTCATTAAGGTCTACAAGCTTGATCGAGTGAGGACTGTTAATGATCTTGATCTTTTGTTCGACGATTTGCTGAGCTTTGTGTGTCACATTGACTGGGTCATTTCTAAGGCATTTAGGATGATTGGATTCATCATGAGGCATTGTTCTGACTTTAAAAACCTGTATTTTTCGTTGGTTAGAAGCCATGTTGATTACTGCTGCGCAGAAAACAGTAAACCACTGCCACGCATGCCATCTAAATAATGACAGTACTTTAAACATCAACAATCACAAGGCTCTAAATTCTATTCTACACGACACATATTGGGAGAGTTGAAAGGGTACAGAGGAAGTTCGTAAATTTTTTAATCTTCAAGCTTAATGTTGACAAATCAGCACTGTCATATGAGGAGCGCTTATGAGTGGTTTCCTTTCAGACAATGCAAGATCCAGAGCCACTCTGACACTTTCTTTCGGACATAGAATCTTGATCGACTGTCCTGACTTGGTGGAACTGTTGAATTTCAGGGTGCAATCTCGAAACAGGAGACAATTGCAAATGTTTACCTTAAATTATAGCCGAAAAGACCTTGGCAGAAACGAAATAATAACCAAATTTATGGCTTGGTATAATAAATATTTACCAGTAAATTTTGACTATTAATTGCAGTCCATTATCCTTTAAAAATGCAGTAAGACGGCTTCTCGATACTGTTGTCCGCGGATATCTCTGAGCCTGTTATACTTAATAAATGTATGATGTCCATATTGTTTGTTATTTTTTTTAGTGTCTAGTAGATTTTATACATTATTGTATTTATTTTATCGGTCTTATGTAAATACCTAATCTTAGCATAGTATTACATGATTTGTAACTCTGTCCTGTACTTTGTATGAATAAATAAATAATAATAAATTTAATTTTATATTTTTCAAGGACAAATGGTTCAGGACAATTTTTTTTTCAAGGACAACATATTTTTTTATTTTGAGGTTTTTTTTAAGGTTACCTTTAATGGCACATAAACCTAAAATATGAATTTTTCAAGGACACTTAATATAAGTCTTGTGGTAGGGCAAGGAAAATTGTCATTAATTGTAACGGAAAAAATTAAAAATAAGCAATTAAATTTTGTGCGAGTAGGGCAAGAAAAATCAATTATTGAAATCACTTACATGGAAAGAGAGGAGGCACTAATGCGATAGCGGTGGGTAAAGCAGCGCCCCTGCATTTTTTCAAAAAACGGAGAATCACTCTGTATGGTCCAGATATCCCATTATAAATAAAGTCTCGCACAAATATTCAAGTATAATGTTCTTTTCTGCGTCCAAATCGCGGCGCCTTTTTGCCGACCTTTTTTTTAATATCTTATTGCCAACGAAATCAGAAAGGGGTGACAAAGCAACGTCATGAGACAAATCAACGTTAACAGACTTTACAGACAATTTAGACTATCCTAAAATTATACAATACTAACAGCAAAGTACAATCAAATATATCGTATAGACACCTCTAGCCATAAACGTTCTATTTTTTGTGTATGCACCCGTATTTCCGGATCAACGAAATTAATCGAATGGTTTACTGTAAGTAAGGTGGGTATAATTATGTAAACCATAATGCCAGGCAATATGTTTTGTTGTATTATTGTCATGTCATGTTTCTTACGTGCGATACTGTATGACCTCTGATTAGTTCCCCGTTAGATCCCCCCAAAAACCCATTGCCCCTCAAAATATCTACCCCGATTACATTTTATTTTCCCCTATTTTCGCCTCGTCAATTTCTACAATGTTTCCTTCGTCACCAAAAACCTCACTGTCTTGAACAGCCCACTAAATATTATTTAGTGCATATATTAAACCTTTTTTCGGGCTTGACATATCGGGTACAGCAATTAGGTACATATGCTGACGACTCAGTTGTTCTGTTTAGTGCAAAGACTTGGCTGGAAGCTGGAATGCCGACAAAAGTTAATTGTATCTTCAGAAGGTTAAACAATTATTAGAGACTTTTAAACTGTCACTAAATGTAGACCAAACAAATTTATTGCATTTTCCATTACTGAAGCAGACAGACCTGGTTTTAGCACCACAAGAGTATTACACATAGCATAGAACATTATACGCCAGGCATTAGCACTTAAATTTAATCTGATATTAACAGAAACACAATATTATAACACCAAACAGTATATTTTAAATTAATGGGTTCAAACTATACTACTATATAACCATGCATACTGATAAAGCTATACCACACAACCAGATATCACATTACTAGATAAAAAGAACAAGACCACATATCTAATAGAGGTAGCAATACCAATCAGCAAAAATACAGTGAAAAACAGAAAAGTGTATCCCCTTGGCAATAAAAGTGGCAAGAATCTGAATAGGAAAATAGGAAGCCCGAACTTTAGGCGGAATTGGGTACATTTTCGTTCGCATAGAGAGAAACTCGGAAAGTCTGAGAAAAAAAACGAAAAACGATCATAATAATAACAAAATGGGGTAATCCGAGGAGTGACCTAAATAAAAAGAGATAAAACAGTGTTAAAAAATGTCTTAGTATATGTTAGATATGCTTCGTCTTTAGCTTCTAAATAAAAAAAGTATACATGCATATGCCATGTATAATTTCTGTGTACTCTGGCTACACGCACTTGGGACTCCGTCCCTATCGCCATTTTTCTTATTAAGGATACGTTTTTGATAGGGGCAGGATAAACGTTCCATGTTCTACCAAGGTTGCCTTCTTTCTGGATATCTATAAAATAAAATTGATTTTTAAATAAATAATAAACCCAAATAAGTCAAAAGGTGAGTAAATATTCAAACAAACCTATAGGGTATAGGGACACGTTTTGTGAAATTATGAAATTTAGGTTTATTATTTAAGATACATATTATCATGTATTAAATGTTTTTGTAAAGCTTATAAAATTTGCAATCAAACAACAGAAAAATATACAGAGTGTTCCATAAAAAAATACATGTTTGAATTATAGCTAAAAATTGATAGCTCATAGCAAAAATAATCTGACTACGTAAAAAGCTGTATAAGAGCAAGTTTTTAGTTTGCGATATGTTAAAGAATAAGGGAGATACGAGGGGGATCCCATAATGCATTCGCCATCGTTCTTTTCACAAAAAACAGTATTGCGAAAACTGCAACCCTCTATCTTTATTCGTAAGTGAGATATCCCGTAATATCATCGAACGTGGGACCCTTTACATTACCATTCTGACAAAAGAGATCAAGAAGAAAATCTTGCTCGAATTTGCTCCATTTTTTTTTATTTAATTATTTTGGCGTTTTGGGTAATTTTAAAATTGGTTTGAGTTCGTACAATAATTTTACTGTATAGTTATTAAAATACTTATTTTATAATTGCATAAATTTGTAAAGATTTTCGAGAAATTTCCTAATTTACTTAAAAATAATTTTTTTCTTTTTTTTAACACGATAGTCCATTAGATTACGGTGATTTTTAATTTTAATGACTGTGATTTTTAATTTTAATGATTAAGGAAAAGTAAATTAATAATTTATTTTTTATTTATGAGAAAAACTTGTTCTAGTCACACAAGAATAAATCTTTCATTATTTTTTATTTCTTTGCTTCAGATCGAAGTTATTTAACTATAACGTATAAGCAAGTGTTTGAAATACTTCAAAGGTTTCCCGACCAAAGTAATAATGCTAAATTTCTTAAATTGAAATTAAAAATATCTGAATTAACAGGATATCAAGACTTTCCCAGTGAGTTTGACTTGCAATACTTTTTACTATAAATGTATTTCCAAGTGCAATCAATCAAGTAGGATCAAAGAGAGGTTTAAAAAAAAAATATCTTACAACGATCGGCTCTTAGACGCCCCGATTGATCATTGTTACATGTTCGCTAAGAGTAAAAAGTAAAAAAGTAGTTCTCGTCCGATCACTAAATTAAGCAACGTCGGGCGTGGTTAGTACTTGGATGGGTAATGGTTTGGTTTAGTTTTATGAAGGTTTTACTTCTACCGCGTGTGAACTGCACACGATTTTTTTTTATACTTTGCAGCTCTTCTATTCGCATGTTTCAACTTGTAATTTTTTAAGTTAAGTTTAAGAAATCTGGAATTACTCTCTTTACGCGTAACAATAATTTTTTCGTGGGGTGGTCCTGTGTTTTTGTTTTTCAGAATTCTTTTAAAACAACGATCCTACTAATTTTATATTTTTTTTCACTATACATCTAGAAATACAATGAACAAATCGCATGTTGAAGTGAAACTTCTTAACGCGCGCCGGGAGTAAAATTTGAAGGTCGCGACACACGACGAGAGGCTGCGCTGGCAGGCCGCGACACACGAGCTGGCAGAACGAAAAATATGAGAATATCTCATAGATTTTATTGTGATATCTTTGTTAGTTTACAAGCAAAAATATGGGATTTGCTCTATTACCGTGTCAAGATATAAGCGGAACGAGAATAAAGTATTATTTTTTTTTTCATTTAGGCCTTCCCTTTTTGTTAATTGAGTGATATATTTAAAAAAAAATACTTTTTAACCAAATCCGTTACGATATGTATAAAGCTAGGGCGTTTAAGTTTAAGAAGTTTCACTTCAGATATGCGCACATATTGCACACGCTTTTTTTCATATAAATGTTTCCGATTTTTAAAATTAAAATGTGCCTTAAGAACTTCTGCTATAACGGGTTTTCGTTTTTTACTTCCAGAGTAACTTCCGCCCTACCTCAAATTTTTTTCATACCTTGCAACTCTTTTGTTTGCGTGCAACTATTTCCCTTCTATGAATTGGCTGTGGACTCGGCGGTGGATTAGTAACCGTTCGATAAGTCATAATCCAAACAAACGAGTCATTGATGATATTTACATTACAGAAATTCAAGTGGCGCAACCCAAACTACCAAAAACAGCTTAATTTGTTTTAAAATAATAATAAAAAGCTATTTTTGATGTGTTTTATTATTTTTATATTAAAGAATATATTCCCTTGCGACGCGACGCTTTCGGTATTTTTTCAATATCTAAACTGGTTAGAGAAGAATGTTTTTTTCATGGGAACACGTTTTGTGTCCTAGTGATCCTTGGGAACACAATGTTTAATTTAACAGAGGTAGCGGACTAAGCAGTCAATGGCGCAATTAAACATTTTATATATAAACAGAGTGCTGTGAATATATTTTTCGTCTGTGCAAAGTAACGTAAATATTTGTTGCCATATTTCATTAGTAGTTCCCTTCAGTGAATATCTGCCTCCAGCTTAAATGATAAGTATTTAAAAAATCTTTGGAACTATGCGTATCTAATTTATTGTGTAATTTTTGTCAGTCTAAGTTTTTCTCCTATTGGACAATCAAATAATATTTTAAAATAGTTAAGACGCATCTCAGTTCCATCCAGGTTTGACAAACGACCACTTTTTCGGATTTGGATCAGAGGACTGGTCAAAATTGATTCCAATCAATCAAAATGGTTAAAACCAGTGGTGAAAATTTCACTGATTGTTGTAATAACTTTTTACCGAGGGTAATGTAATGACTCCATCCAGTTTTTGTGTTGGAGGAGAATAAGCAAGTACATATAAAGGTATAAAAGCGTCATCTGTAGTTTTACACAATCAAAATAAAAAAAAACAAAGTTTGTAGTCATTAATTCTTGGTCGATGCTAAAAAATAAAATAACGTAATTCCTGTCTTCTTTAAGATACTAATATTAATATTACACTGATTTTTCGTTTTTTGTTTTAAGGTTAATTTTGTAAATGTTTGATTTATAGTAAATTGTAATAGGTTATGGGTTGTACGTTTTTTCCTTGTTTTTATAGTAAGCTAAATATAAAAGTGAAATTTAATTATTTTTAAAACTATATTAAGTTTATTCACACCAATTAATATGTGTTATTTTTCTCAGATAATTTTTAAATATAGTGCTTTGCTATACCTTTGCAAAACCCGTACACTCGGTACATTGCTGCATTCTGCAATGTAATGGATTTTTGAATGTGTCATTTTAAGAAATACTCAGGCTTTCTGAATGTTCAAAAGAAATGCAGAATTCGGATTTTGATCAGTTAGTGTTCAAAACTGATTTTGACCTGTTTGGTAATAACCAGGTTAGTTTGGGTTAGGTTGGGTTAACATGCCAATCCTGGTTCAACCGAACGTGCAGCGTCATTACTTCGCAACAGTTTAATTTTGGTATATGGTGTGGTATATCAACTAGATGAAAACTTTTTAGACAAGTTAAAACCTGCTTACAGGATTTGTTTGGTTTTGCAAAGGTATAGTTTGTTGAGTTGACTTAGTTGTAATGGTTCGTCCCCCAACTTTTAACTGACAATCGTAGTGCTCCATTTGAAAATAAAATCCAAAGTTGATATTTATCAATCCTGGTGAATTATTTTCAGATAATTAACATTTAATTGTCCCCCGTACGAAGCTCTGTATTGTTAAACCATAAATGAAACAAGCATTTCTTTTTAGACACAAGTATCCTTCAGCAGCGAACCAGGTGAAGGAGAAATAGTCGCTTTTCGTGACTATGACAAGAAATTTTCTGCTCATTGTTGGGATTGGCTTGCGTTTGCTCTCATGACAGCTCCTTCTCTAATCATTCCACTAGTTCTTTGGTACAACAGCAAGAGTACTTATGAAAAGCTTAACAAACCAGCTAAAAAACATTAGTTTTTGTGTAGATCAATGTATTTTTGTTGTTGACTGCGTTGAATTTTAATAGTCACCATCTGTGTATTGTATGTCCATTATACCTAGCCAAAAATGTCCTCTTCATTTACATTTATGTAGTTTCTATATATTTAAGCCTAATCAAGACACTAGATTTGTATACTGATATACTGAAATATGTTACAATTAATTAAATTATTATGATATACAATGTTTTAACGTTGTGGTGGCGTACAGTGCTTTTTATAGGTATTATTAATGAATGTTTTCCTTATTTGTAAATTCGATATAGTGTATATTTAATATTTTGTCGTAATTAAACTTGATTGTAAATACCACTAAATGTAATTTTTCTAAACTCATGGTGGTTTGTTATCAGTTTTCTTTATCTGGTAAAACCATTCCCTAAGCACTATGAAACTGAAATATTTAATAATATCCATAATAATTTTACCATTAGCATTTTATTTGGTGTTTTATATTTATTTGTGAGTGTATATTTGCCATATCATACTCAGAAAATATTCCGTACAACAGGAATGGTTCTTTAAACACTCGAAAATATTCGATATCATCAACAGGTAAACAAAAATAATTTCTTTTAGTTGAACTACCAGTTAGCGGAAAAGTGCTCTTTCTAACATTTATTTATTCAATAATAATATTCTAGATGTTACACCTACTCTTAAAAGTTTAATAACATATCCTTCTATATCTGAGATTAGTTTAATTCTTTACCATATTAAAAACAGAGAGCCTGATATTAAAAACTAAAGGTGTTGGTTAAATTCAAAAATATTCCAGGTGCTATATTCTTATGTGAAAACCTTTGATAAAGTATTTCTCAACAACTAGAATTAATTTAATTTTTTGCCATATTAAAAACTAAGAGTCCAATCTTCCAATACCTTAATCTTCAAATTACGTGTTTATCATATTCAAAAATATAAATTCAGAGATATTAGATTCTTAAAATCTCAATAAAAAAATTCTCTAAATTTAGAATTAATTTAAGTTCAGATTAAATACCAATAATTTAACCTTGAAAATAAAATGTTTCTCACATTCAAAATTATATTCAAGATGCTATATAGAGCCTTATTTAAAAAGTAATAAAATATTTCTCTTGATCTAAAATTAATTTAAGAGTGTATATTTAAAGCAAGAACTTAATCCAGAAAACCAAAGGCATTTGCTGTATTCAAAAATATGTTGCAGATGTTATGAGATTAATTTTTTAATATATTAAAAAATAAACAGCTTAACCTTCAAAACCAGTCGTTTATCATATTCAAACTGTTATTATTCATTTCGTTGATTCCTATTTATTATTATGATGTTTAATTTTATTTGACCTAATTTTTATTCGACTAAACTTTGTGTTCATTCCATTTCGCTTCATATTTATTTTATTAAACTTTACTGTCATTTTATTTAACTTTGTATTTCTTTTATTTCGCTTTATTTTCATTTTCTTGAAGAAGCCCCGCATTAGTTGAACCTGCTCTAAATTCTTGGAGGTGATAAGTCAAAAATCCCTGAAGATGACCAGCAATGTTCTAAACCTTGTTTAAATCCATGAAGATGATTAGCATTAGTTGTAGGCAGGTGAAATCCTTGAAGATATCTTAAATGGGGACTAAAAATACAAAGTTATTGAAAACAGGGTTGGCTCTAAGCCTAAAAAGCAAAGATATATAGGTAGCTTTAAAACCTGCTGGGGGGCTTCTAATTTTTAATTTGTAAACATGCTTTCGATATTTCTTTAATTTTTTTAAAGTGTTTTGTGCATGCAAAAATCATAATGGTTTGAAGTAATTTTTATTAATATTTTTGGTTAGTAAACTATATCTTCTAATCTATCTAATTTCGGATTAATATTAGATATTTCTAAACATATCATAGAATAGGCCTTAATTAAAAAGACTCCCTTTATTACGTATCCTTTTACACAGATAGTATCCACATATTCAAGCTCTCGATAACTACATATTTTAATTTATGCTTAATTATGGTTCCAAGATAGTTTAAGATGGGGCCAACCGGGTGAAGAACCATGCCCTTATATGCAAAATAAATACGAGAATTCTAAATTATAAATAATTCCATATTTGATACCATGATAGGCCATTATGATGGTATCAAATTTGTCAAAAATGGACTTAGTCTAATTATGTATAAAATAATCGGGTGAAATATAATTAAAGAACATGCCTAATAGGTATAAAATCCATTATTTTATAGTTTGTTGCATTTTGGCTAATTTTTGTATGTATTTGCATTCTCAGAATTATTAGTTTATTTGGGGCATTCGAAAAATTAAAATCTATAGATCTAGTTGTTTGAAACTGCACATAAATAATAATTATTGCAACTTCTTCCACATTTTTTTGGCGACAATCTGCTTAGAGTTATCCCGGCAATAATTTTCATTAAAACTAAAATTCTATGTTGGGGGTTTAGAACCTTCGGCAAAATGCACTAAAACAGAGTTTTATCCACAATACCGAAACTCCGAAACAGAATTTTTGCACCCGACGCACGTTTCGCTAACCATGTTGGCATCATCAGGAGATGATTAAAACTCAGTTTCAATCATCTCCTGATGATGCTCACATGATTAGCGAAACGCGCGTCAAGTGCAAAAATTCTGTTTCGGTATTATGGATAAAACTCTGTTTTAGAAAACTAAAATACGTCACTTATTTTCTATAACTACGAACACGAATGCTATTAAACATATGCCATTGAACAACCATGTTTTTGCTACCAGATCAATAATTACTCTTCGGTAATAATAATAGAAGCATCTGAAAACTACAAGTACAAATGCTATTAACTATACGGATATGAACCACCATATTTTTGTTAACAGATTTATTTGCGCTTATCTAAAAAGCAGCCCAACATTTCAATATTACCTGTACGTTCCATCTGAGAACTCATCTAAACATACGTCACCAATTTCCTATAACTACAAGCACAAATACTATAAAACATTTATGAACCGCCATATTTTTATTATCAGATTTATTTTTGGAGCGCTTCGGAAATTATATTATTTTTTCAGTAAAATATCAACCGGGTATTTTTAATATTCGTTTTACATTTAAAAATGTGAAATATTGGGGTCGTAAAAAGTCTATATTTATGATCGAATGAATATAATTTGTAAAAATAAAAATTTCAACACGGAAAAAGAATTTTTAACCAATGTTTTAATTAATAATAACTATCCGATTGATTTAATTGAAAAATGCTTTATTGATTTTGAACGACCAAATATTAGACAAAATCAAAATAGACCTATTACGAACCTCTTTATTCCATATATTCCTCGTTTATCAGACAAAATAAAATGAATAGGTAATAAATTTAACATTCGTACTATTTTCAAAACAGAAAACACTCTTAGATCCAAACTAACAAAAATAAAACCTCTGAATGAAAATGAAATTACTAAAAATGTTATCGATAAAATACCATGTGAATGCAATAAATTTTATATAGGTGAAACCAGTAGATCATTATCAAAGCGAATAAAAGAACAGCAAACTTATATTAAAAATACACAATTCCACAAATCACATATTTGTCAACATGCATTTGATAACAATCACAGAATACAATGGAACGCTTCAAGTATTTTGGCAAAGGAACCATCATCTAAAAAACGTAAGATTAAAGAAAGTGCTTTAATTTTATTAAATAAAGATGTATGTGTTGCTTCAACTTCTGTCAGCTGAACTTATTTGACTACTTACTTCTCTCTCTTATAATTTTTATTCCCCAAAAATCGTTTAATTAAAGCATCTTCCTGCTCATGGAACGTATTTTTTTATTTCCCAAAAATAATACTAAATTAACTAGAAATCATAACAAGCAAATCAAAAGATTTTAATTTACAAGGAATAAATGCAGGTATATGAGATCGTAATTTAAAGAATGAAGTTTCCAAAATCAAACATCAAATAGTATAAAATTAACTAAACTATACTCGGGCCACCGAACAGATATAGCAATAAAACCATTACCTGCCACCTGGACCCCGCATAAATAATCCGGCGATCCTCTATAAAGCAAATCTTTTCATAGTGGAGCGCATTTAACTGTTGTAGTGTGTTTTATTTCCAAATTTGTTTTTAATGTTATAAAAATTGTCCATGGCAAATAAACAATTATGTCGTTATAATTAAATACTTATGAATAGATTACTTATTATAATAACATTTGTTTTATTTACTGTAATATTTATATTTTATTATAAGAAGGTACAAGCCAGGTATAAATCCTCTAGTTTATCGCCTGTAAGGCCTGTCGAGGTTATAGTGCGCGGTTTTATTGCTATATCAGTCCGGTGGCTCGAGTATAGTACAAAATTTGTATATTTTGATATAAAACCATAGAACTTCCAGATAATTCTAACGTTCGCCCAGCCGTTGTTGACCCTCGAAACGCGTGTAATTGCATCCCATACAGCACGTCCAATTCAAATTACGCCTCTACAAGATATACACGTGAGAAACAAAATATGTTATGATGAAACCAATTGTTGATCTAGTACTGACGTACACATATGAGATACACCTATGTTTATGTTGATAGAATTATGTGATATAATGTTTAATAATTGTATACCGTATGCACTTAAGATTTTAAGCATTTTTATATAACGTAAAGAAGGATCATTAGAATGTTGAAATTTGACGTCCGTACATGATGCCTACAAGGTTTAAGTCATATGTATGTGTGATGCTTCATGCAATATTCGTACCTACTGCATACACCACGTAAAAGTGCGATATACACACATGATACAAAGAATTATATATACACTATTTAGTTGTGTCTTGTCGTATCTACACTCTACCATTCAAGAAGCACGGCACAGTGCGCGCGCAAGCGTCAGCGTGAGCATACCGGGCATGTGTATGTCATGTGTATCCTCTTTCCTCTATAAAAGTGGGGTAGTAATACATCCACATCATATACCAGCCATTTTTGTTTTATCATTTGGGAAGACGCGGAAGTGTGTGTGTCTCTGTGCTTTGAAACGGATTATAAGGTATAGTAAAAATTGATGAATACTTTATTACTCCTAGGTACCATTAATATTGGAGCTACAATGTTTAATAATATTTATAACCCAAACTAACCCTATGCACCTAAGATTCTTAACATTTATACAAAGTACAGATGGATCATTGGAATGTTATTGAAATTTAACGTCCGTATAGGTCCCTACATGATGCTTACAATGGTTTAATGTAATTTGTTGGATTTCTATCTAACATTTTTATGTACCTATAATAACGTAAAGTTAATTGGGTCGTCAGAACTTTGAAATTTAACGTTCGTACAGGATGCTGGCAAAGTTTAAATCATTAGTGTGGTGATTATGATTAAGTAAAATTTTGTGTATACACCACGTAAAAGTAATAGTACAGTGTAATAACATACACTCTGCAGTTGTGTGTTGTCGTTTCTACATTCGAGGGAGATGGAACAATTTTAGCGCAGGGCGTTAGCATCCTGGCCATTTGTATCTCCTGGTAGCAGGTAGTAGTCATTTTACTATTTGTAAAGTTCTGGGGTGGTATGCACTTTCTTATTATAGAATACCTAGGCCGTCATGGAAATCGAGTAACGATTATCGCTACACTGATTTTTGATACAAAAATTTTCATCATGCATGTCAATTTAAGGTTCTTTTTTTTATCAAACCGTAACTGCCCAATTTTATTATTTTTGGAACACTTTAAATCACAATAAAGTGTTAAAAATATATCACGGAAATAGCAAACCAGAGTCTTGTTCTTTATTTTTGCCTAATTTTGTAAAGGAAAACGTGGAACTCGTAAATAATGGAATTATAGATTCAGGAATTACATATAAAATCGTAATGGATGCTTACATTTGCGATGCACCGGCACCGGCTCGTTCATATATAGTTCAAAGACTACACTGGGTATGGATGCTGTAGGAAATGCACAATCAAAGGTCATTGGGTATCACGGCGTATAATGTTCTGCACATTTACTTTTATTAAATTAGAAAGTGAACATCCTTCAGAGTATTTACAGTCACAATCATAACAATTGATCTTTTGTGCTGAGCTTATTGGTACTTTTTTGTATTATTGCAGTGACTTTATGAAAGACTCTTGTCCAATACCCAATTTGCCAAATTTGAGCTCCAAAACGACGTGGCGGTCTGCGAATGGTTACGACAAGCAACCAACCGACTGGAGGATTTTTTTTTTGTTTCAAAAAACGAAAAATGGCTGAAAAGAGAGCTGCTGAGCTGCAACAAAGGCTGGCAATGTATAGCATAAGATATATTTGCGTTTTTACTATGTTATTTGAATATTTTCAATACATTTTAATATTCTTGTAAAAGTTCTGTCATTTTCTAGTGTTTTCCTACTTCTGCTTTCTGTTGCACTAATTGATAGCGTTGCGTAGTAGTAACTATATAAAGTGAGCGGCTAAAATATGGAACAAATTCGTTTCAAAATCAGGTATTGATTTTTTAGGAAAATGCTCCTACACGTCCATTTAATTTAAATTATGCAGGTTGTGTCAAAAAGCAGATTTGACATCAAACTTAGTTTATTTGTAAATGGAACACTATTGCTTAAATTTCAATTTTGAATTGTTCGTCAAATTCTACGCATAATTCATGTAGCATGAACCTATACTCCATATCTAACTGTTTTGGAGATATTAAAGTTGCCATCAATCGATAGGCTATTAAAAATTAAGACAGGAAAGTGCCACAGTATGCTACGTGAATTATACATAGAATTTGACACAGAATTCAAAATTGGATTTAAAAAAATAGAGTTTCATTTAAAAAAAAATTGACATCAAATCTACTTTTTTAAAACACCCTGTATTTTTTTTTATGCAAAAAAAACGGAAAAGAAATTATAATTGACGTGATCGAGCATTTTTCTAAAAAGTCAATACCTGATTTTTAAATGAAATTGTTCTATATTTTAGCCGCTCTTGGTATATTATGTGGAAAGAAAAAAAGAACAATAATTTTAAAGTAACTCTTCTTCAGACAGATACTTCAGGCAAATGCTTCGCTGCCCGCTCTTTCGTTCTCAAAAAAACCATAATATTAATTATTTTTTTAAAATACCTGTTTTGAGAATGAATAACGGTCAGGCGGCAAAACTTTTATTTTCCTGAAGTAGCTCATGAAAAATTGGTTTCTTTGACAGGGCGTATACATGGGGCGACGGAGCTACATATACACGGAATAGTATATTTACGTTCAAATTGAGAAGGACAAATCCCATGTGTAAGCAGATCTTAAGCATAATACACAATCACTGTGCAGCCGATAACACACTGTGGATCATTTAAGTTGTGTATGTGTAAATGGTATACTGTGGCTACATTGTGAGGCGGACGTTTAACCTTTGTGCATACGTGTGTACCTGAAATGTGTAAACGTAGCACATTTACATGGTAGAATTGTGCAACCCTGTGTCTGCATCTAGATACATCGTCACAATGCGAACACATCGTAATCTTGATTTGGTGTGCTGTATGGGATGCGTTTCGAGGGTCAACAACGGCTGGGCGAACTATAGTAGTAATCTGGCATTGAGTGGTTTGGCGATACTGCGCGTATACGCGCGAGCCACTACTGTCTCAACGAGTTTGGACACATGATACTAAGATATGATGGACAGCGTGCTAAATTTCGCCCGCTCTGCGCATTGACGTCATGCGGCGAGTTGGCCTTCGTAAAATACATGGAAAGAATGCTGTAAATTCGACAATTTGAACGTTTTAGTACCCTTGGGATTAAGTGAACCTTTTAGTTCCTGTTTGAGGGGACTAAACTTAACAAAATGCCGTTTTGGAATTTCAGAAATTCCGATTATTTCTGAAATTATAATGAAAACCCGATTTGCATAAGTAATTTTTACTTCTTCCTGACGTCGTGTAGAGAAAAAATAATAATAAACTAACTAATTTTACATTTTTACAGTTATATTTATGTGCGCTGCAAGATATTGTAGTATCAAATATTATAATCATATTCCCAAAAGAATTATAGATCTTTTGAGGTTGAAAAGAGACTAGCGACTAATATGCAAGTTACGTTCCATGATTTAATTGGTCGGAGTTCCTTGTTTAAAAATTGAGCTTATGTTGTTTAACGTTCGTCCATGTCTACGTTCTAGCAAAATTTCTACAACGTCTCGGTGGCGTAGTACACAGGGTGCTTGCCTGTCATTCCGGAGCTGCGGGTTCGATTCCCGTCGGTCACGACAGATGTTTTGTTTATTGTTTTTTTTTATTAATTTACCTTTTTTCTTAATTTTGGGTCAGTTTTGTCGATTGAGCCCCCGTAGCGAGCGAAGCGAGCGGAGGGCCATGCAAAGCCATAATAATACCACGGCTGACGGATCGCAAGAATAATATGTGATGAAATAAATAAAATTATGTATTTACCTAATACACAATATATATGTTTTTAAACCTCAGCCCTTTTCCTGCTCTTCATAAAAATAACAAAATAAATAGGTACGTTAACTTACATACAAAAAAATCTTCCCTTTTAAAAATACCGCCGCACGTTCATCTGGCCAATCGTAGACAATACCAATTAAATCATGGGACGTAACTTCTATTGTAGCCTCTCGTGAAAAGAGAGATTAAGCTGTTTATTTACGAAAATAGGAGTTTATTTAATGACTAACCTGTTGGTATACGTTATTGATAGGGATGTGTAGTATGTAGTTTGATTGTCTTTTTACCTCACTGATTTTCTCATTAATTCTTAAAAAAATAATATTGTTAATGCTTTATTTTAATATAAATGATTGTGCAATACGGATTAATTAATTGATAGTTGTTGCACATACAAATGCTATGCATTTAAGTGCAACGATAGGATAAATTAGGTTCTTATATTATTATTGTACTGTATTGGGAAAAAATGTCAAATAAAAAAAAATAATGTCTTTATATTTTATCCCGATTTTTCGTTCCTTCCGTTCATTATGAAGTAAAATAGCATTTACTTATGAGTTATTCTACTATTCCAAGGAAGCCGAAGACATATTCGTACTTAACTTAATACTAAAAATATTTAAAAGTATACATGCATATTCCTAATAATTTCTCTTATTAGTACGTTAATATATATTTAAAAACAAGGAAAATTATAATAAACAAATAACTTACATGATGTTTAACGTAAGCGGCTCACTCAAATTTATGTATTTATTTTTCATGTGAAGTTTTAGTAAAAAACACTGAAGACTGATTTTTCTTCGATAGTTTCACGCTTATAAAAGCGTGAAACTATCGTAGAAAAATCAGTTAACATAATCTTTACTTGCAGCTAGTCCTTATGCCCGATTGGGGTCCTAGAAATTTATAATATAACTGATTTTTCAAGTCTGTTACTGTGGTCACAGTAGTGACCAAACCGAATTTAGTGCCTTTCAGTTGGAAATAACTAAGTATATAAGTAAATTCATGTCGGTTAAAAAAGTAATGTAATGAAACGTTGTTGAAAATTCGTCATCCGTCGAGAGAAAAAGTGGTCAAACAGAAGCAATGGAGACTAGGCTGGCAGGTTAACATTAAGCGATAGACAGTAAGTTTAGTTTCAAGTCAAGTGTCAATTGCTATAAAGCATTTTTTTACGCATTTTGTCCCCCAGAAAATCCAGAATCTCTGTACACCTGCATCAAGAAATCACTTGCAATGACGCAATTGTCCCAAATTTTCGACGAAAGAGTTCTAATTGGTTTTATTTTCCCATCTCCCCAAAGAATTCGAAATTTGTCCATGCCGAGCTTTGACTTTTAGAGAACACATGTGTTCCAAAGTCCAAGCAATGTTCGATCCTTAAGGTAATGTTTTCTTTCTTTCATTTTAATTCGCTGAATTGGGGAAAGTTTTTATTTTGCCAGCCCCTCGGCCAATGAAGGTCTTTTTAGAACATAGTTTGGGGAATCTGCGTAAGAATTTATTTGACCGCAGTTGATCTCCAGTCGAATACAAATTTAACGTATACTTCACCGCGGTTTAAAATCGGATCTCGAAGCTTGTGTAGTTATACACCATGCCGTTTACCGAAAGGCACTCCAATGGTAAGTGATTACCATTTTTAATTGAACGGCCCTAGGTTCCCTTGTTGTCCACTTCTATTAGGTAAAATTAATAATCAACCCCTTCTTCATTTTCGCGATTCCGGCCGTACTTCGTGAAAGCTAAACCTCAACCTGTCTATAACTCTTGTCAATTAAAATAAACCCATTATTTTATTGGAACTTTCTTTCCCTGGTTCCCGCTTCGAGACCTCATTCAATTTTTGAACGATCAAAATCAAATTAAAATCCTTATCTATTTTTGTTTTAAACAAATTGTTGAAAAAATTCTCAAAATAAACTAGGTGTTGGCCCTTGATTCATCACACTTAAAGGCGAGGACATCAGTATGTTTATATAGGCTGTAAAGTCGAAATAAATCAGCTGATTAGGAATGGGAGATGGATAATTTGGTTTAATAACGTCACTGTGATTCCAATAAACATCTTCCTTTTTCTAACAACTGATTTAAACCAACCTTAGATATGTATAAACACCTACCAAGCACCTTACTAAGGGGCACTACACAAATGAGCTTAATGGTAATAAGATATTTACATACATTAATAGTGTTTATGTATTATGTATATTAGAAATACCGTCCACTTTTTTGACTATATAATAACAATAATACACATACACACTAACTTTTATGCATTAAAGATGAACTTTATGTGTAATGTCCTTTAGACATCATAAAATATCCCTGTCATACTAAGCTAAACCTTCCTCTGGCTTCCTGTTTTCCCTTAATGTTGTCCTAGTTCTGAATTGTTCTAATTTTTACGATATTGAACAATGAATATAAGTACCTACAAAACCTTATTACTTTTGGTTTCCCATTTTTCCTCGCATTTTTCCAAACGTTCATGTCTTTTGGGGTCGTATTCTGCTTGTTTTGCAAAAGGTAAATGTAATGTAGGTACTGCATCTCCTTTTAAAAGACGATGATTTTTAGAAGACAATCCCATAAGTTCATATTTCAAATCACTTTTGAAACTATCCTCCGTAAAATGTTTTGAACAAACCCTGCCATTTTTAGTCATAAAAGAATCCTTTCTTTTACAAGCATTTACTCATATTTGTGCCATCTTTGGATCGTTTGGGAACCGAAAACACAAATATTTTTATTAAACACGGGTCTGGTTGAGATAAGGTAGGTCCTTAATAATGGTTTTTTCGAAAAATTTTGGTATTAATCGATTCGTTCTTTTTTATTTTCTTTCCAAAAAAGTGATAAAAAATTTATATTAAAAGTACCTAATGTCGGTGCAATAAGCCATATTTTAATTACAGACGCGACGTTTTTAAAACAACTTAAGCATCAAGTAGGCTTTGCAAAATGTCAAAATTAACAAAAGCCAAATTTAAAACCGTTAATTTCTATTTGTTGACAGAATTCCGAAAAATGTTTAAAGATCGATATCGAAACGCAACAAAAATGGAAATTCTAGGTTCGTTCCAGCTATATGAAATTGTATTAATTATAGCGATGCATAACGCAATTAAACGGCTGGCGGAGAAACTATTGATCGCAATGGATGCCACAAGCAATATTCAGTGCTAATAGGATAGTTTTTTGAAAAGTCGAACATACCAATTCGACAGCAACTAAGTCTTTTTTTGGGACTGGTCATACGGAATGAGATCGGGAGTAGAAACGACAGTTTTAGAGACTACGAAGAGTAATGTAGTATGGATATACCTACAGATATTTAAGGGCTACCTATTAGTTCTTGGTATTTGCTAAGAAGAGGAGATCTGTTTCAACTGGATAAAGTTTCTTTTTGTAACAGTTTCTTATATGGAGCACGTTAAATTTTGCGTTTTTATACTTTAAACTGTTAAATTCAATAAAATGCGCATTTTAATTTGTTTTTTGATCGTGGGAACCCACATTAACTGAGATTTATATTATACAGGTAGTTTTAAATCATAGGTCGTTTATTAAGTTTAATTTATGCGTTGACTACCAACTAACCCAAACTAACCGAAGTTAATGAAAATGATATGGCTGAGGTTTGCACGAAGAAAGGCTTGCGCTTCACGCAAGTGCGTAGGGACTTAAAGGAGACGAAACTAACCAAAGCTAACCGAAATTGTTTCTCCGATAGGCTTGCGTGAAGAAAGGCTTGCGTGAAGCCAAACTAACCAAAGCTGACCCAAACTAACCAAAGCTGACCCAAACTTACCAAAGCTAACCCCAACTAACCAAGGCTAACCCAACCTAACCGAAATTGTTTCGCCCAGGCGTAAGTGGCTTATGAAACTAACCCAAGCTAATCGAAATGATTTCGCCTAGGCTTGCGCGAACAAAGCCTTTCTTCACGCAAGTGCGTAGTTGCTTAAACGCACTAAGGTCGTAGGTAGCTCAGAGTAGTTTGGTGTAGGTAGTTCGGAGTAGCTTGGAGTAGGTCGAAAGTATCGCGGAGTGGCTCGGAATAGCTTAGAGCAGGTCGTACTAGCTCAGAGTAGTTTGGACTAGGTTGGAGGTAGCTTGGACTAGGTCGTAGGCAGCGCGGAGTGACTCGGAGTCGCTTGGAGTAGGTCGTAAGTAGTGAGGAGTGGTGCGGACTAGCTTGGACCAGGTCGTATGTAGGTCAGAGTAGCTTGGACTAGGTCGTAGGTAGCCCGGACTAAGTCGTAGCATTGTTTATATTTATATAAACAATGGTCGTAGGTGGCTCGAAATGTAGTTCTTAGTAGATCGTAAGTACCCAGATAGCACACCACATCTCAAAGACGTCGTGTTTATCTCCATATTATGCCTGAAGACCTAAACACGACATCTTTAATACATCTTTCAGAAGACGTCTTAAAGTTGATTCATGATGGACGTCTTTAAGACGTCTTTTTAAAGCCTCACGAGCACTTTGTATTTGTTGATTCTTGACCTTGAGCAAACGAAATTGAACGACATCAGTAAAGGTCTACAGTGTTGTATTTTGGTAATGTTTGTAGATGTATTGCAATTATTAGTGATATGTGGCAATTTATATATCATAAAAATTGTTTAACGGAAATTGCTTTATAATCTTCATTATGTAGGTATATATCAAATAATTTAATTTTTATTCGAACGCATTTCTATCTAAAATCGTAATTTTTTATTTCATTTTTAATTTATGCAGTAATTTTTCATAAAATCGCTTGATTTTTGTAGTAGGTTTTTTTTAACTAGTTTGATCACTTTTTTGCGACTAAAAGTTGTTATTTTGTTATTAATCAGGAATATTTAGGTTCTTCATGTGGCAACACTGCTTCTGTGTTGCAGGTTGGAGCGGCCATTTTCCAATTTTAAAACGTCACCGGCGCGGCAGCGGCTGCCCAGCATAAACTGTTGTCCATTCTCGATAAAATTAGATTTCGGCTTGTGAATTTGTGAAATATAATAAATCTCTGATAGTTTGTATTACTTTGTGGTTTGTATCGTTACGTTTATCGTGGTTAAACGGTCGAAAGTCGAAACGTAGAGGCCGTTGAGAAGTCAGGACTTGGAAAATCCATTAAAGAAGCTGATCTTGCCATTCAGGAGTGGCTAAGGAGGGCCTCAGATTGCAGAAGAACCAATTAAGATAACGTTAAACATGTAATTTAGTTTATTGATAATAACAGATAATTATATATTTTTCTAAAAATTATCTTTTTAATTTATGGAAAAATGTTTTTAAAATGAGTTCGTCTTTAAGATGTCATATAAATACGTCTTTAAGATGTCATACAAATAGGTCTTTAAGATGTCATATAAATACGTCTTTACGACGTAGTTTTTTGTAACATTCAATGTCCTAAAGATGTCTTAAAGACGACACAAGGCGTAAACAGGACATCTGTAAGATGTCTCGAATATCTGATCATGGTATCTTTACGGCGTCTTTAGGATATCTTTGTGCTGTTAGGGTAGTTGTTGCGCCATTGTTAAATGATCATGCTAAAATGTGTGCTTGGACGTAAGATTGCTGCGCCATGTATTGTAAAAATGTGCGACTAAAGATCGATAGAAAAAGTACATAGGTACCGGCGATTGGTGATCACTTTGTCTTATTTTCAATAAGAGAAATGTGCAACTTTTGTCAACCTTGACCGATACCTCCGTGCCAATGCGTCAAATGCATTGACAATATTGACATCTCAATGGTCAAATGTCATTATTTTCACATTTTAATTTGCTTCAGGTTTGCTTTTCACCTGGCAAAATAGTAAGGTGTTTTAGTGATTCTACACAAGTTTAAACTTAAAACTTGAACTTTGGAGACTCATATGTGGTGGTTCCACAAATTCTTCAAATTTTCTTGGCTTTATCTCAACCACAACCGCTTAAACTACTATAGACACCCTCTCGAGGCAGAAAGAAAATTTGCAAGAAGGACCACCTATAAATTATTATCTTTTTCATGTAAAAGTTGTAATAATTTAAAATGTTTAATAAATTTGTATAAAAATATTCACAAAATGAATGATAGTTGTTTTTATTAAAAAATTTTGAGTTTTTTGGCAAATTTGACCTTGGAAAAAGGCTAGTTGATGCGAAAATTGTCTTAAAACCGTCACTTCTGACATAAAAATATGGCTTATTGCACCGACATTATAGTAGAGTGCCCAACGCAGTAAAGGCCTTCTATAAATGATTTTTGTGGGCACCTCGTGGTTACAAGCTGAAATTTTCACAGAATGAATGTTTTATTATGTTAATTCAAAATACGAAGGTAGTCAAAAATTAGAACGGGCAAAAGGGCAGTATACCTAAAAATCGAGATTATTATATGAACGTGTAGGACATGAATTTATGAATGTTTTCATATAAAATTCATCTACATTTTTGTTCGAATTATATTTTTTATCATTGCTTGAAATATGAAGATTACGTTGGCCCTTACGGCAAAATAAATAAAAAAATTGAAATATCTCCCTTCGAACCTGGGCAAAATCCGATTGAAATATATTCATTTTTGTATTCACCTCCCATTCTCTCCGAAATGAAGGCTCAAATCAAAAAAAAATATTCTTGCAAAAAGTTTGCCTTAAGTATTTAGAATATACAGGTGCAAGAATATTTTTTTTCTCAAATGGTAATGGACAAATATAATTAAATGTAAAACAGTAATTTTCTTCTAGCCGCGATCGTCGGATCTCGCGATGCGTAGTAGTCTAGCATCTCACTTTTATTCATAGCTCCCTCTCTTTCTCGCCTATTGTACAATACCATAAGTGGTTTTACCGAGGGTTTTACACATTACTGGTTAGAATACTAATAATAATAATAGCTGAAGTTTATTTTTCCTATACGCTGGCTGCTAGGCAATAAAGCAGTAGAAAAAAATCATATACTTAATGCAACTGATATTAAATAAAGGACTAGCTTTTATTCAAAATATAAAAACTCAAAATGTAAAAAAAATCTTTATAATAACAAAATCTATTCATCTTCACGGCCTGAATGGAATACCCTATATGATATTTTTCGATTCCTCGTAAAATTCTAAGCATATTTTATGTATGATGTTATACCTCTAGAGTTAGTAGTTTCACAGCTATAAACAGTTGAAAATCGGTCCTTTGGCTATTTTTCACCTTGATAGCAAGAAGATCATTAGAGAGTAAAATGAATTTCACATTCCAAAACTTGTACCTCGGTAGGTACCTTGTAATTACTTTAACTTATTAAAACTAATTGAGTATATAATATTGCTGGCTATATAGTAAACTCTATTAAAAAAATAATCAAAAACATGTGCAAACTGCATAGCAGAATTATGAAGTACCGACACTGTGTACAAAAGTTTAAATTTACTCTTTTGAAATCATATAAAATTAATACTGTATTTTTTTTGCTGTGAACCTGTATTTTATTCAAATGGAAAGTGTCTTTACACAACATTATGAAATTGTGTTCCGACAAAATATCAATTTAAAAAAAAATACTGAAAAAATTAGACTCATTGATAGTACCGTCTCAGATAATATTGGAAATAAAGTACTTACTCCTTATGTAATGTTTAGATTAAAAATAGCAAGTGAGAGAAAGAGTCATTTAACCCTCAGATATGCCAGTAATTCTTTCAGGTAAGTTTATTCCTAATTATCTCTAAATTATGACAAAGCTAAAACTTTTATTTTTTCGACTTGTAAAGACAATATCCCAGTAATGAAGCCTCAATATGTTTTTTAGTTGTAGTACTGGACTGTATTTTAATATGGGACCCATATGCGGTACGCTCATGTTGTAATGAACGCCGATTTACCCTATTCACTTACTTACTGTATTTTCGGCCTTTTCTTCACCTTCTGTTCATTTTCCGTAACCAGGTTCGCAGTTCGTTCAAAATAATTTGCCTAGACACTTGGGCAACTACCCATATTTCTCCACCTAGTTTGCAACAACTTCATTCCTCTTTCCAGTACTCAATTGTATTCTCAGGTATATTTAATATAATTAAAAGAACGTAGGCCAAATCAGTTTGCGTTTTTAAAATAATAAAAACAATATTTGAGACTGCGTATTTAAGGGAGCACGCAATTGAAAGGGAGCATTTTCTTATGTAAATAGTGGTTGGCTCAAATCTAGTCACTTATTTTCTAATATGACCTCGTATTTAAAGTTCGCCAGACAATCAGTCTTTGCACAGTAAAAGAAAATTTCACTGGTATTATTATTTAATTGCAGTGAATTTTTTTACCATGTACCAACTTTCCTAGAGAATTATATTTTATCTGAGAGCATGATACGTAAAAACTAGCTAGTCAAGCAATTATGGATTTATAAAAGAAATTCAATTAGCAATATTCTGTTCCGCAGTGGTTTACTTTGCAGTTCAACACTTCCCGAAGATTAATTATTTCGTGGCTTATGGCAAAAACAAATTTTACACTTTCTACTAACTAAAATACACACTGAATGGTTTAATGGAATAATTAATCATTAAATTGTCGAGTACATACAACAAGACAATGATATCAAATATACAGGCACCCTAAACATTATGACTTAAAACTAAACTAACTGTCTAACACTAGCACTGAATTGTTTTACTGGAATACTCATGAAATTCTCGCGGACATACAACAATAAAACCAAATATACAGCATTATGATTTAAAATAAACTTACTGTCTAACGCTTAATGTTAACTCGGAACCTGCCATCCTAGCCTCCATCGCTTTTTTTGATCACGTTCTCTCGACGGATGACGAATTTCAAACAACGTTTCTTTAAATTACATTGAATATTCTGTTGAGACTAACTTTTGCCCCGATAGTTTCTCGCTTTTATAGCGACTTTTCGAACTTGATTGTTCCCAGAAAAATCCGGAATTTGCACACATGCAGCAAAAAAATGACACGTGCAAGATGGAATGACGCAAAATGCTCCAATTTTCGACGAAAACAACTATTTGAGTTTTAACTAGTTTTGTACATTCCAATCCCCCCAAGTGTTGAACATTTTCCATTCCAAACTTAGGTTCGTCACAGAAATTAGCTCACACTTGGGTTTGAAGTCCAAGCGGTAATTGAACTTTTGAGGTCATGACTTTTTTGTCTTTCGTTTAAATTGGCTGGGAATAGAATTAGAAACGCCCCCTGGCCAATAGTTTTCTTTTTAGAACAGGGTTGGGGGAACCTGCGTGAGAATGTTCGACCGCGGATGATATTCTTTCTAGTTAGTTCATCTAATTTCGCGTTATACTGCAGTCAAAAAACAAAAGTATAAGTCAACTCCGATTTAAATTGGTTCTCGAATCTTGTGAAGTTACACACTATGCCGTTTATTGAAATATATTCCAATGGTAAGTGGTTTTAATTTTAACCAAGTTGTGTTACTTGCTTTTCGTCGTACACCTTTATTAGGCAAAATGATTAACCCTTTTTCGCGATTCTGGCATTACATCTTAGACTTCAAATTGGTTTTAAATCTTGTTGAATAAAATGATTTTTATTATTTTAATTGAACGTTTTCTCCCTTGATTTAATTCGAGACTTAATTTAATTTCGGAACAATTAAAATTAAATTTTTAAAACAATTGTCGAATCAAATTGAACTAAATCAGGTGCAGGCCCTTGCGAGCATCACAATGTTCAGAAAC
>MU187729.1:0-20130 GCA_016904865.1 Pissodes strobi | reverse complement strand
GCCCCATTTTTAACAAGAACTACCTACTAATTATAATTTGCTTATTTTCAAATGGGAACCAAAACTAATTCGTGAAAACAAAAAGCAAAACAAAATGTATAAACATTTATTATTACAAAAGTACAATTTACTATTTTAAATTATTTACAATATTTTCTACTTCTTGGAAAGTTTCCAATTGTTCACTGGTGCAATCTTCCTGTATCAACCCATATTTTTATACCAACTCACTTGGCAAATGTGGTATTTCGAAGAGAAGTGGTTCCAAGTCTTCCTCGATCATTTGAGCGCAGAATTCGTCAAGACCGATGGAGCCATACAAGTATCTTCTGCACAAGATTGATCCTGTATTAAAATCTCGAGCATATTTTGGTAAATTTTTAAAACATGCATCAGCATACGAATTGGTAACTTCATAAGCAGTTGATTCTATATCTGATGAACCAACTGCAAAATATAATATTTCTTGGGACATTTTTCTTAATTTGCATGCCAGCCATGTCCTAGATTTTGTTGTTCAGATAAACATGCTTTAATCGCATTAGTTAAAAAGTGTTTATTTTGTTCGGGCTCGGTTTGATAAAATGTTGTATCGGTATGACCCCAAGATAGAGATTGAGCCGGATATTATAAAGCGTTTATCGTCATTGAGAGCGACCTTGTTTATTATTTCTGTATAAACATCGTGTCGCTCCCTTCGGAACGTTTTCATTTTTCGAAATATTAAACCGCCATGCTCGACAACTTTTCGATAATCCTATATAATAATAAGGTGAAGATGTTTTTCGATTACGGATTTCTTAATACCTTTCGCTTTTTTCAATTGATCTTGTAATGAACTCACGTAATAAGCTTTAGCTTCGGTACCATAGAAAGCAGAAAATTCATCTTTAATTCGACCCGGTACCGATTGGCTCTTCCTTATATTAAAATTAATTTCTTCATCCCAATTGGATGTGTCGAATTTGATTGGGGTTTCTGAGATTACGCGATAAAAATCATCCGTGAATACTTTTAATATTAGGGAATATGTGTCGGTGTACAGTAAGCACGCACTACTACCAAACTTTTCTCTAATGAAGTTTAAAAAATCATAAATCACAATTTTCGACATGTCCAATATGGAGAACCCAATATATTGGTCTATCATAGATTACTTTAACCTTATCCATGTGAATAGCTACAAAATCTTCGGTAAAATATGAGCAACTATTGAAATTAGGGCGAACTATTAATGCCCTTGCTCCAAGTCTACTGACGCTATTATACCACTCAGTTACTAATTTAATATTCTTACAGTTTGCCACATTTTCGATTGTCTTGCCAAAAACTGCATTAATTACCATATTTTGTGGTTGACATATTGCGCAATCCAGTGTTAAAATCGACATATTTCTTCAGCCACTGTGACTGGCTAAATATCTAAACTCTATGAGTTTGCATTACTATTAGACCATTCAAAATTCCTTGTTTTAAAGTTGTATAATGTACAACATATTTCCGTTTATCATTTAAGTTTGGAATTAATTTTGAAATTTTTACTGATTCTTTCGGTGGAACAATACTTTCCATTAAGAAAGGAAGATCAGAATGAGCGTCATGTAAATTTTCAGGAAAATGCATGTCAACTTCTAGAACATATCCTTCTAAACTGTCATCATCAACAGCCATAATATTTAAATTATTTATTTCATGTTGAGATAACCATTTAAAACCACCGCATGGTAATGCTTGTGACATACTGTGGCAATACAAATTTGTTGCATCGAGATATGTGATAAATGATGAAAGTTTAGCGTGATCATAATCTGGTAAATATTTATTATTTGCTACATGCTACCTTTCAATACACTGACATATACCGCCGCCGATACCATTTCAAAAAAAGTGAACCATGTCAATATCAGTCAATATTTCCAACTCTACTTTGGTCATACGCAACTTACAATTAAATGATAAGCTTGGAAGGGTGTAATATTGGGTGGGATCCAATTTATAAACATTCAGACATGTATGGTGAAATTGTTAGAAAATATCACCCAATAATGTCACGTCCGACTTGAGATACACATCTAAATATTCTTCCAAGTTCTTACACAAATACACGCCAAACTTTCTTTGCTCTCTCGTAGCATTCATCACTGATATCTTTCTCACGTAAAGTATAAAAAAACTGATATTTTGTTGGAAGAGTTGGGTAGTCCATTTTTTCCATTGAATCAATGAAACTATAGGGGAAAACACCCTTTTAGCGAACTAAATTGAATTTTTTATAATCGGTAAAATGTTTACGTGTATCCCTGAAACTGTCAATTTCCAAACCATTCCCCACATTTTTTAAAGATGTCGATAAAAATTTAAAGCTATCGATAATCGTAACTTTAAACATTTTCTTTTTAGTGAACCAGTTTTTTTATGCACATAGTCATGTACATAAATGCTCTTTGTAAACGATATATACTTTTCCTTGCTTTGAGCTATAACATTAATTTTATCCACATGACGACACAGGTTTTTAATAAACAAATGGCAATCATACTCATTTAAATTGTGAAATATTATGGGAACCAAATTAGGTAAATTATAGTTTAAATTACAAATGGAATGAGCAGCACCGAATCTTTTCTTTCCCGTTATATGGCAATGGTCTTTTACTTTCTCATTTTCGTTGAAGGGCTGTTCACAAATGCCACATGTGGTCGGATTTTTAAAATCCAACTTCTCATCTGGTATCTATATAATAGACATTATAAAGATGCCTCAAATCGTTTCCGATGCGGGAAACAAAAACTTGAGCTCTATCACTACGGCGATATAGCTCAAATTTAGAGATTGAAACGTCAAAGGAGCATTTTTTAAGGTACGCAAAAGAGTACGGTTCATGTTTGACGCCTTTTATCGTGTAAGGGTTATGAGGATTTGGTTCACTAGTATCCATCGGTTTTAAAATTGATTCAAATTTCGCATGCACCACAAATGGAAAGCGCATTTGTTTTTCAATATTTTCAAATTTCATTATATTTTCCGGTATAATGCTTCCAAATTTATCGACCTTTGGATCGAATGTTGCTGTCAATGTGAATACATGATTACAATCACTTTTTTGATGCATCACCAGCTTTAACCCCTTCCGCTCCAGGCTGATTTTTCCAGGTATAAGGCTGTATACCTCCAAAAAATTTTTGTCCAAAATTAATTTTTGGAAAGATTATGTAGAATAAAATATATTCACATATGTAGGCCAAATAATTGTTTTAAACAATTTAATTTTGTACAACCATTTATAGTTCTTACCAGAATATCCACAAGTGGATATATGGGTAACCCAGAATATCGACTTTTGGATATCTATTTCCTACCAAAATATCTGTAGGTCACAAGCAAGAACAAAACCACGTGCGCTTCCTTCTATTCTAAAAAATCACTAAATAACAAAACCATCATTGCCGTTGCGTTAGCACCACATTAGTGAACATCGACCTTGAGCCATTTACATTAGTCTGGGCGTTTTGAAAAAAAAAAAATACCATGATATCCCCGTATGGATATTCGTGTCCTGTTCTAAATTAATCTACCGAGTCCTGCACCACTTTTTCCAAGTGCGTTATTATCTCGTATATGAATATCCATATGTGGATATTGTGGTAAATTTCGCTATACCTTGAAATATCCATATGTGGATACGATGGAGCGGAAGGGGTTAATGGTGACTCGAAATTATTAAAACAACCGTCACAAAAGTATAACCTATTTTGTTGATTTGATATCTGATGTTTATATTCAACAATATTGGCTTTTGGAACAATTAACATCACAAATATGTCGTTCATCACCATCACTTTTTATTTTGCAATCTTCAGTTATCAGCAACAAATTGACATGTTGCAGTTTTTGACTGGAATATCGTTAATGAACCAACTATTTCATATTTTAATTTATTTGTTTTTCAAATAATGATTGTAAACCATACACATTGACTGATATATTATTAACTTCCTCAAACTTTTTTATACCTCGCAACACACAGCAATTTGTGTAACTAGTTGATGAGTAGGTATTGAAATGCTAGGGCTAGGACAACGCCCTACCCGGAGCATTCTTTTAGGGTTTCGTCCCTCATTCTAGGGTTTCGCCCTTAATTTTTGGAGTTATTCTTTTCATATCTCTGGAAAAAGACGCCATTCACCGGCGGTCTCCTCTTATGGTTTGCCTTCCTTCGGGGGACCCAGTTTTTACATATTCGGAAAAGGGAGCATCCGGGAGTGAAGCCCTAAATTGGGGCTCCTTGGTACGGGACCCATTTTTCACAGATTTTAAAATGGGGCCCTCGGGGAGCGAAGCTTTTGAATGGGGCCACCGGTGTGGGAGCCTCATATTTGACACATTTGAAAAAGGGGCTCCCCCGGGGCGGGGGGGACCGAAGCCCTAAAATGAGACCCCACGGGGCGAGACGCTTATGGACGGGAGTCCAATTTTTTACAAACTTAGGAATTGAGCCCCCGGGGGCAAAGCCCTAAAATTGGGCCCCAATCTTTAAAAGGGGGTCTCTGGAATATCGTTAATGGACCAACTATGAGAATCCCATTTTCTACAGTTTTGCTAAAAGACGTTTTTGGGGGTGGGGGTGGGGGTGGTGAAGCCCTAAAATTGGGCCCCCGTTTTTAGAGATCTGGGAATGGGACCTCTGAGGGCGAAGTTCTAAAACGGAGACGAAGCTCTTTAATCAAAATACCCGAATAAGCGTGTAAAAAGTATACTTTTCACACGATGTTTGAAATGTCCAATTTTCAAGAGCAGTTGTTATCGCGTTTTGTCTATTTTCAGGGTAGTCGTAGAAAAATATATTTATTTTGGATTGTGGCGGAATATGCAAATGTAGTTTTTAACTATCGGAAATCAGACAGCATATAAATATCTTGTAAAGATCTCTTATAAACAGTTGCAAATGTCTCTGACCAACCAGCTGCTGATCATGCTACATCAAAAGGAACCCCTTTTCTATGTGTTAAAGATGTTGAAGCAAGCTTTGAGGTGGCAATCACATAATTGTGGATAACTTTCTTAATCTAGCGTGAAATTGGCTGAGATGATGCATTGTGGTAAAGTTTCTTGAATGTTAATTAAAGATCATTTCATAAATTAGGGGTTACGCACTGACTGATTTCATCTTTATTTGCCGAGATTTTTATGGTTGATTTCGAACAGCATTTATTCAAGACCAACAATTTATTAATCAGAAATATAGTTTTTTGGGATAGATATGTGAATGACATATTTTGCATCCTTACAGGAATCAACAGAAACTTAGATACCTTTTTAACATTTTTAAATTCCCTATATAATAGAATTCAATTTACCATGGAAAAAGAATGTAGCAACATTTTAAACTTTTTGGACATAAAGATTACAAAGACAAGAGATTCTCTTAAATTTGATTTATATAGGAAACCAACAACAACAGATGCAATAATTCATAAAGACTCTAACCAATCTTGGCAAGTAAAACTTTCCGCTTTTCATAGTCTCATGCATAGACTTTTCAGCTTTCCCCTAGACTCGGCGAGTTTCCAAAAGAAGTATCAACCAGATTGCAATTAATAACGGTTATAAGATCTCTTTGATTGACAAATTAATAAGGAAAAAACAGAAGAACATTTTAACTAAACAATTTTATAACCCTACATTAGAATTAGAAAAGGAGCCGTTTAAATTTATCAATTATATCCCGAAAATTACAGATAAAGTTTCAAAAAAATGAAATAAATTTGGCTGAAAAACAATTCAGGTTAATAAGAATAATGTAGGGAGAAGACTAATAAACAATAAAGACAAAATTATTGACAAACAATCTAAATCTGTTGTTTACAAAATAAATTGTGTGGACTGTGAAGTTGTATACGTAGGAGAAACTGGTCGAAACTTAAATATTAGGATTAAAGAACACAAAAAATCGATTTTACATCATATTAAAAACTCTGGCTTAGCAAAACAGTGTATAGAAAATAACCATTTTATAGATACGAATAATGTCAAACTTTTACACACAGAAACAAAAAGCAAAATGCTGAACCTTTTGGAGTACCTAGAAATCCAAAAGTCACAAAAACAGACGTTTTAAATACGAACGACCAACTGACCTGCTCTTTAAAAACCTGCATAATTGACAGTGAAATAAAAACAAAATACCGTCAGGTGGTTTAGTAGGGTATAACAATTTTAGATTTTAGTATACAACTACCCTTGATAAAGGCCTCATCAAACCGAAATATATGTAGAGAAAAATATCTCAATAAATTACTTTACAACATCTAAAAGCACTGCACTAATTATCCCTAGTATTATTTTATACCTAGCCTACATCAAAAAGTTTACTCTTTAGGCCGGATGAGCTTTATGTCATTTGTCCAGCGCACTTACAAAATATTTTCCAAACAGTCGTAAAGAGCTACGTCAAGTCATTGAAGCTTGTAAGTTGAGTGGGGAGATACTGACAAAATGACGACATAGTTCTCTGATACAAAATCTAAAATCTTGAAGAATTGATAGGACATGTGATTGATTGTCTAGAATGAGAAGACGTTTATACTCTGGTGTTGGTCTTACACTCGATACAAAAACTTAAGCCATTCCAAACTTCCAGAAGCTCGTGCAACATTGGTATGTTATGGAGTCCTTAAACTTAGCTTGTAGTTTCGCCAGAGTCCAACCAAACTGTGGTTTCGCAGCATAACATTGGCGAACTACTGCTCGTTGACATGTCCCAAATAAAATACTCTGACTGTTATTAAATGGATGCTGAATATCTTTTTCTCCGCATACTGATAAGCCAGTTGACACCAATCCTTTTTAGTTAAACCGTGTAATTGTTTTTTAGTTAAACCGTAAAATTGGTTCCTTTTCTTCTTCTTGGGAAAAAGCTTTAGTACATCTAACCCAATTATTTCTTTAGAGAGTTACCTAGATTTTTATGGTCAGTAAGAGTAGAAATATGGAATTTTGTATTTCTTTAAGACCTTTCTAACATATATTTTTCTTTGCTGCAAAATATAACAGAAGCACTATAAAACATAGAAATAAATGACGGTTTCTTAATTAATCTCAATATTACCAAATATTATGTAAGATAATAATATAATAGGTAGGTAAAAGCTACAAACCACATTTTTGTAGTTAGGACAAAATCGATGATTGTGAGTTTTGGTATTTTATTTTAGACATGACAACGATGCTTTCGGGTAGACATTTTTTTAAGTTATATCTATAAGAAACCAAACAACCTTCGATTAAAGCAAACATTTTTATATGAAATAGAATATTTTCGCTCTCTTCATTACTAACTTTACGGAACCTACTGACTGTTTTACATCCTATAGTTATGTTTTAAACACCTATATTCGGAAAAAGTTTGCCGGCGTTTTACAGTCTACGAGCACTAGTAATATTGCAAGATTTCATCCCTATTCGCATATATCTTACAGATCGATGTTGCCCGATAGATTGATCTTGCCCGAGTCTCCCGACTAAATTATTATTCTTTAGATTTCATTAACAAGATTAAGATGTAATCTCGTTTGATGTTAGCTCATTGTTTCTCAGTCTACCAGTCTCAAAGACCTTGCAATACCTACGTGAATAGTTTTGGATATTGAGATATTTAACTTTAACCAAACTTTGTATGGTTCAAAATTATTTTCAATAATAATAATTATTACCAACAACTTGAAGGTAAGATAATGGGCAACTATTTATATTTATGAGTAGATTTGAAGACGAAACCAACCAAGAGATCGTCTATTTTTTCAAGGGTGTATGTTGATGACATTTTCGCGATTTTCGACACAAAAACTACTAGTATCCATGATTTTGTAATAAAACTAAACAACCGTTACCCTACCATTAAATTTTTAAATAGTTAAATAATTAGTAATTAGGAATGATAATGGTACACTGGAATTTGATATTTATAGAAAAAATACTGCTACTAATATTATTCCTAATATTACGTGTACAGGGTGATCCCCTATAATGTCGCCCCCCTTTAACTTTTTTATTTTAAGTGTCTCAAAAAAATTAAAAGTATGGTTATGTAGGTACTGAAAAATACTTTTTTTCTGCGTTTAAAAAATATTGGAAAAATGATCAGTATACAGGAAAAAACAAAAATTTAATTTTTTTTCAATGGAACACCCTATATATGAATTTATTTTTCGATTCCTCGTAAAATTCTAAGCATATTTTATGTATGATGTTATACCTTAGAGTTAGTAGTTTCACAGCTATAAACAGTTGAAAATCGGTACTTTGGATACTTTTAACCTTGGTAGCAAGGAGATCATTGGAGATGGAGTAAAATGAATTTCACATTCCTATCTTAACTTTCCAAGAGCTATCTGATAGTGCTAACTTATGGTACCTACCGAGGTACCAGATTTGGTACCCATGGTACCGCCTGCCACTTAGTACCGTCAGATAGCTCTTGAAAAGTTAAGACAGGAATGTGAAATTTATTTTACTCCCTCTCTGATCATGTTCTGGCTACCAAGGTGAAAAGTAGCCAAAGTACCGATTTTCAACTGTTTATAGCTGTGAAACTACTAACTTTAGAGGTATAACATCATACATAAAATATGCTTAGAATTTTACAAGGAATAGAAAAATAAATTCATATATAGGGTGTTCCATTGAAAAAAAATAACTTTTTGGTTTTCCCTGTATACTGATCATTTTTCCAATATGTTTTATACGCAGAAAAAAAGTATTTTTCAGTACCTACATAACCATACTTTTATTTTTTTTGGGACACTTAAAATAAAAAAGTTATAGGGGGGCGACATTATAGGGGATCACCCTGTACTTAATATTCATCCTAATCTAATCTAATTACATATAGCCAAAGTATATGTAAACTAGTAGCTCCACTCCCCCAAATATTTTCTGCCAGCCGCCGAAAATCCGCAGATTGTTGGCAGCATGTGGAGCGTTTTAGTTTAATCAGTCGTTCGTATGTAGGCAGAGTGTTCAGAACAGAGTCGGATTTGTGAAAATCCTTAATTTTATTTCTATTTTAATATTTTATTCGGACTTCGGTGGAAATATATACGAAGCAATGAAAAATACAAAGGCAAATAGGAAAAATCTATAGTCGGATTAGTGAATAGATATGTTAATAAAATTAGGTGAAGGAGGCGACAAGACCGGAAAAATCGTCTAGGTGTCAGATTTTTTTTTATAAGTACATATTATATAACGATAATGGAATGCTTTGTAAATATTAAATATATTTTGGCACTGTGAAACTAACCCAAAGTTGATTCGACGACTAACCCAAACTAACTAAATTTATTAAAATTGGTTATAAGGTATCGGAACCGGTTCAAATAACTAAAATAAGTTGAGAGTAAATGAAACTAGACGAAAGTTGTTTGGATGACTAACCCAAATTAACCAAATCCATTAAAATTGATTATAACGTGTCAGAACCGATTCAAGTGATTAAAATAAGTTGAGACAAAGTGAAACTAACCAAAAGTTGGATCGACGATTAACCCAAACTAACCAAATCTATTGAAATTGATTATAACGTATCGGAACCGCTTTAAATGACTAAAATAAGTTGAGAATAAGTGAAAGTAAGCGAAAGTTGAATCGACGACTAACCCAAACTAACCACATCTAATAGAATTGATAATGACGTCGGTATTGTAACCGTTTCAAATGGCTAAAATAAGTTGAGAATAAGTGAAACTAACCGAAAGTTAATTGAACACTAACCCAAACTAACCAAATCTATTAAAATTGATTATAACGTATCGGAACCGGTTCAAATAACTAAAATAAGTTGAAATTAAGTGAAACTAGGCGAAAGTTGTTTGGACGAATAACCCAAACTAACCCAAAGTTGATTCGACGACTAACCCAAACTAACTAAATTTATTAAAATTGATTATAAGGTATCGGAACCCCGGTTCAAATAACTAAAAGTTAATTGAACACTAACCCAAACTAACCAAAACTATTAAAATTGATTATAACGTATCGGAACTGCTTCAAATGGCTAAAATAAGTGGAGAATAAGTGAAGCTAACCGAAAGTTGATTGGACTACTAACCCAAACTAACCAAATCTATTAAAATTGAATATAACGTAACGGAACCGGTTCAAATGATTAAAATAAGTTCAGACAAAGTGAAACTAACCAAAAGTTGGATCGACGATTAACCCAAACTAACCAAATCTATTGAAATTGATTATAACGTATCGGAACCGCTTTAAATAACTAAAATAAGTTGAGAATAAGTGAAAGTAAGCGAAAGTTGCATCGACGACTAACCCAAACTAACCACATCTAATAGAATTGATAATGACGTCGGTATTGTAATTGTTTCAAATGGCTAAAATAAGTTGAGAATAAGTGAAACTAACCGAAAGTTAATTGAACACTAACCCAAACAAACCACATCTATCAAAATTGATTATAACGTATCGGAACTGCTTCAAATGGATAAAATAAGTGGGGAATAAGTGAAGCTAACCGAAAGTTGATTGGACTACTAACCCAAACTAACTCAATCTATTAAAATTGAATATAACGTAACGGAACCGGTTCAAATGATTTAAATAAGTTGAGACTATGTGAAACTAACCGAAAGTTCAATCGACGACTAACCCAAACTAACAAAATGTAATAAAATCATTATAACGTATCGGAACCGCTTTATATGACTAGCATAAGTTGAGAATAACTGACACCAACCGACAGTTGAATCGACGACTAACCCAAACTATCCAAATCTATTAAAATTGACTATAATGTATCGAAATCGATTCAGATGACTAAAATAAGTTGAAACTAAGTGAAACTAACCGAACGTTGATTGGACGACTAACCCAAACTAACCAAATCTATTAAAATTGATTATAACGTCTCGGAACCGGTTCAAATGATTAAAATAAGTTGAGACTAAGTGAAACAAACCGAAAGTTGAATAGACGACTAACTTAAACTAACCAAATCTATTAAAATTGATTATAAGGTATCGGAACTGGTTCAAATGAATAAAATAAGTTAAGACTAAGTGAAACTAACCGTGAGTTGAATCGACGACTAATCCAAAGTAATCAAATCTATTAAAATTGATGATAACGTATCGGAACAGGTTCAAATGACTAAAATAAGTTGAAACTAAGTGAAGCTAGTCGAAAGTTGCTTTTAGCCGCCCCCAAACTAACCCAAACTAACCAAATCTATTGAAATTTATGATAACGTATCGGAACCGCTTTAAATGACTAAAATAAGTTGAGAATAAGTGAAACTAACCAAAAGATGAATCAACGACTAACCCAAACGTACCAAACCTATTAAAATAGATTATAACGTATCGGAATTGGTTCAAATGACTAAAATAAGTTGAAACTAAGTGAAGCTAGTCGTAAGCTAATTGTAGTCGTCCCCAAACTAACCCAAACTAACCAAACTTATTGAAATTGATTATAACGAATCGGAACCGGTTCAAATGACTAAAATAAATTGAAACTTTGTGAAGCTAATCGAAAGTTGATTGGACGACTAGCCCAAACTAACCAAATCTATTAGGATTTTCTATAACGTATCGGAACCGCTTTAAATAACTAAAATAAGTTAAGAATAAGTGAAACTAACCGAAAGATGAATCAAGAACTAACCCAAGCTAACCAAACCTATTAAAATTGATTATAACGTATCCGAACCGGTTCAAATGACTAAAATAAGTTAAGGCTAAGAGAAACTAACCGAAAGTTGATTTGGGGACTAACCCAACTAATAGCATCTATTAAAATTGATTATAACGTCTTAGAACCGGTTCAAATGATTGAAATAGGTTGAGACTAAGTGAAACTAACCGAAAGTTGAATCGACGATTAACCCGAACTAACCAACCTAATCCGGTTAGGCGTTCAATCAACTTTTGGTTAGTTTCACTTAGTTTCAACCTATTTTAGTCATTAGAAGCGGTTCAGATACTTTATAATCAATTTTAGTATATTTGGTTACTTTGGTCTAGTCGTCGATTCAACTTTCGGATAGTTTCACTTTTTCTCACCCTATTTCAATCATTTAAAGCGGTTCCAATACCTCATAATCAATATTAATAGATTTGGTTAGTTTGGGTTAGACGTCGATCCAAATTTCGGTTAGTTTCACTTATTCTCAAGTTATTTTAGTCATTTAATGCGGTTTCGATACATTATAATCAATTTTAATAGATTTGGTTAGTTTAGGTTAGTTCTCGATTCAACTTTCGGTTTGTTTCACTTAGTCTTAACTATTTCAATCAGTTGAACCGATTCCGATTCGTTATAATCAATTTTAATTGATTTGGTTAGTTTGGGTTAGTTGTCGATTCAACTTTCGTTTAGTTTCACTTATTCCCAACTTATTTTAGTCATTTAATGCGGTTCCGATACGTTATAAATAATTTTAATAGATTTGGTTAGTTTAGGTTAGTCGCCGATTCAACTTTCGCTTAGTTTCACTTAGTCTCAACTTATTTTAGTCATTTGAACCGGTTACCATACGTTATAATAAATTTTAATAGATTTGGTTAATTCTCGTTAATCGTGGAATCAAGTTTCGGTTAGTTTCACTTAGTTTTAACTTATGCCTTAGTCATTTGAACCGGCTCCAACACGTTATAATCAGTTCTAATAGATTTGGTTAGTTTGGGCTAGTGGTCGAACCAACTTTCCGTTAGTTCACTTATTCTTAACTTATTTTAGTCATTTAAAGCGGTTCCGATACATTATAATCAATTTTAATAGATTTTTTTAGTTTCTAAGTTAGTTTTCCAATAAACTTTCGGTTAGTTTCACTTAGTCTTAAATTCTTTTAGTCATCCGATACGTTATAATCAATTTTGATAGATTTGGTTAGTTTGGGTTAGTAGTTCAATCAACTCTCGGTTAGCTACACTTATTCTCAACTTATTTTAGCCATTTCAAGCTTTTCAGAATACATTAAAATCAATTTTAATATATTTGGTTAGTTTGGGTTATTCGTCAACAACTTTCGGTTGTTTCATTTAGTCTCAACTTATTTTAATTATTTGAATCTGTTCCGATACGTTATAATCAATTTTAATAGATTTGGTTAGTTTGGGTTAGTCCTCCAATCAACTTTCGGTTAGCTTCAGTTAGTATCAACTTATTTTAGTAATTTGAACCCGTTACGATACGTTATAATCACTTTTAATAAATTTTGTTAGTTTTGGTTAATCGTCGAATCAAGTTTTGGTTAGTTTCACTTAGTCTCAGTTTATTGTAGTCATTTGAACCGGTGCCGGTGCCGATACGGTACAATCAATTTTGATAGATTTGGTTAGTTTTGGTTAGTCGTCCAATCAACGATACAAAAATGCCGTAACGCGAGACGAAAACATAAACCATGTAATAACGTGGCCTTGAAAAATCACTTTCATGAAACCAAAGCAGTGTAGTAAAAATGAGATTCCGAAGTATTATATTATTATATATTTTTAAATATATTTTAGGTAATCCACTATTATTGCTATCTTTGAAACGGTCAAAGCTACAAAGTTGATTAAATTAGAAAGTTGCCATTATTGATGCCTTTTCAAGATCGATTTGCAGTGTTGTTAAATTCTTGTTAGATTCTGAGATAGCAACAGTGGTATCACCTAAAAATGACACCTCGTATAGCAAATTTTTTTTTCAATTTCCTTCTATGAAAATATTTTTACAACTTTGCTTAGTTTCAGTTGGTTTTTCACCCGACCGGCATTCAGTAGGTCTTTCGGTACGAGTCCATACAATCTCCTGAATACATCTCTGACTAGAGAAAGCCACGCGAATCAATCGGGCACTTACGCAGCGCATCGGTCATCTCCAGTTGTCACTTGATATAAAAGAATGTGGCTGAATTACATCAAAGGATTTACCGCTGAGTGAACTTACTAGTTTACATATACTTTGATATAGCCTTACCAAACGAAAACTGGGTTGACCTCAACTTGTATGGCTGCTCGATACTATGACATCGAGCTTCGAGCTGTATAAATCCATGCTCTTAAGTTGCTCACGATTCGGTTTCGTTAGATTAAAATATTTCGATTGAATAATGGGTGTATTCAAATTACATTCTCGATACAATGCGCTAAAGAGTAAAACCAATCAATTAAAGCCTCCCAATATTGTGTGTAGAGTTTATAGGGTGGAATATACTGCCGGACGGGGACTGGATGAATGTACACACATTGTTGAGAAACTCCACACTGGCCTTATAGATATGGGCTTTCCTGAAATATTATTTTCCATTAGAAGAAATTGAAGCTTGCATCAAATAAATAGGTCGAATCTATTAGAAAATGTAATTTTCAAGTTTCTTGCTTAATGGCCATCAATTAGAGATATTTTGTTATATTTTTCCTTGATTCCGTTGGACCATTTAATAACAGCATGAAACGCCCGTGGTGCTTCAATCAAATCGAAAGAAAGATCTTTGGAGTATTGAAGGCAAATTGAGTAAAATATCTTATCACTCACAGCCAAATATTTTAGTTATGGGATGTATTTGATTTAGTTTTAACCTATATCGACCCTATTAATAGGTTTATCTAATTTTAAAAATTTAACAATACACGTTTAAAAATAATAAAATACATTTGAATAATTTAGTAATATCTCGGAAATAAATTTAATATTGCCAAGTGAGTATCCGTAGTTATATTTGTTGTTGAAATCAAAAATTGAATTGGACAGCTTCGTTTCTGTAGTAGCCATAATTATTTTGGAATTTTAAATGCGTTGATTTGTGACAATGTAGAGTAAAAATATTTTCAAATAGAAAAATTTTTGCTTCAGACTCAGACGAACTACCGAGTGATATAGAAGATGCCGCGCAAAGTACTTTATCATCAGTGATTGCGAATAAATCCAGAGCGTTACATGAATTAGCTTATGAAAAATTCAAGAAGTGGCGTGAAGAAATAAAGTTAAAACACGTTAACGAGCGGATCTTACTGGCTTATCTATATCTTATTGATATTAAAAATCAAAACTTATACTGCTTTGATAGCAATTTTAAAGAGGCAGTCAGTGGGTTATCAGGTAAAAAAGTCAAATGTGTTCTTAATAAAAAGTGTATTTCAGTTTTTAACAAAAGCTGAAAATAAGACATATTTAATGGCAACAGTTTAATGATTTTCGGAATATCTGTTGCTTGTCGAAAGGGCGATTTCTACATGTTGAACATGAAGTCAGTGCATCTTCAACTAGTTCAACTTCTACAGAACTCATTTATATTACTAACCGTAAATATTGTAGTATAAACGTTTACAGTTCGTAAAATTGAAAGCTTATAAATGTCTAACTATTTTCATCTTTGCATTCTTATTCACTTCTATTAAATTGTTGATTAGACACTAAACTGCTTTTACCTCTGCATTTTTGTATTTAATTGGTGATGAAAAATGACACTTTCTATGTCAAAATTTGAAAAAAAACCATTTTATTCATATTTAAAAAAAATGTCTTTAAATTACAATACCTGCGACCCTCATGACAAATAGGAAAAATCACGATTTTGGGGAACTAATTCTGAAACAAAGGACTATTCAGACAAATTGAGGAAGCCAAATTTCATATTGTTTTTTTTAGAAAGCACATATTTTAAAAAGCCTCTTTCCATGGGTTCGGGTATCCAGAGAGAACAATAATTGCTAATTTTGAGAGATGAAGGGTTTAGTACAAGCACTCTCTTAAGGCGTAGTTGAATCTTCAATCGATAATTTTTACTAATATACTTTTAATTTGCTATTTGTTCTGAGTACCTACAGAATAAAGATTTTGCAGTTCATTTACAGATAGTAAGCAGCCAAGAGATTATCTGCCTTGTCTTTTCTTTCATCGAATTCTCCTTGATGGATTAACTGTAAATATTATACCAAAGTTTACTAAATAAAATATAAGTTTCCGCACTCTCGAAGCACGCAAAACCGGCTTAACCCCGCCCCTCGTCCCGTTCGAGGAGCCAGCCTCCGCCGATGCATACGCATACACAGTTGTTCATGGTATTTGCCGGTACAAAGTACAAAGTTTACAGAATATGCAGGTATCTGCGGCACGCTTGTGATCTCAATGCATCAAAGTTCCGACAGTGAGTGAGGCAACTTATGTTTATTCTGTTAACTTTGATTATACTATATTCAGTTTCCTAGTTCTAAAAAGTTTTAGAGATTCAATTCAGAGCAACTAAAAACACGCAGCATTTTATTTGGTGAAAGCTGACGTTAACATTTGGACTTCGAGGTCTTTTTGAATAATATATTTGCTTACATTTCAATATCAATTTTGATTTCTTCTGATTGATCTCATTTGTCATTAAGGATCCTAATTCAAACTAGCATATATGCGAGACGGTACCATTTAGTCTTTGCAAAAACATCCATAGTTAAGGATGTCGACTATCGACTATAGAAATAGCAGTTCTAAGCAGGAGTTAAATATAATTGTTAATATCAGGGAACGTTGTTCTGTACCCGATGTGAACTACTGGGTTTTTCTTTAGTTGTTCTGTTTCGATAGGCACTTGAGTATTGAAGAACATCTTCGTCGTATGTAGATTATCTGGTCAACAGAATTAAGTTTTACATATTGTCTCATAGACAACCTGCAGAAAGATTTTTAATATGTCTTAATCTTATTAAGCACTAGACTTGGAAAATTCGAATCTTTTACCATCAAGTCATTCGAGCCCTTTGCCCAAAATGAGTTGTTCATGAACGAGCCATCTATAAATGCCTACGTGTCAATAATTTAAATTTTGCCTCAACTGATTTGGACAAATAGAGATAGTTAGCAATTTTGGTTTGTATATGCCATGTAGATATATTTTTCTCTCTCTTGCATTTTGAAATCAATATTTCGATTGATCGTTGAACGGGCAATTAAGCTACCAACTCACCCACAATTCAAATCCAGGCATCCACCTTTTCTATTTAAGACGCTACTTCTGTCTGTATTAGTTGCATAAAGTAATTATGTGCCTTGAAATTTGAGTGGGGTTAAGTTACATTTTTATCGGTCTAGAATATGTTTTATTTTATCACGTTTGCGGGCATTACTAATGACTCATACAATAATTTAAAGTCTGTCTCAACTGATTTGGACAAATATAGGTAGTTACTATGGATTTAAAGCACTTTTGCTTTGGATCCATGTAACCTTCCCTCTCTCTTGCATTGCAAAATCAATATTTGGATTGATCGTTGAACGGGCAATTAAGCTACCCACTCACCCATAATACAAATTCAGGCATCCATCTTTATCTATTTTCTATTTAAGACCCTACTTCTGTCTGTATTAGTTGCTTAAAATAGTTATGTCCTAGAAATGTCAGTGCGGTTAAGTTACATTTTTATTGGTCTAGCTAGAATATGTTTTATTTCATCTCGTTTGCGGGCATTACTAATGACTCATACAATAATTTAAACTTTGTCTCAACTGATTTGGATAGCTAGAGATAGTTAATATGAATTTAAAGCAATTTTGCTTTGGGTCCATGTATACCTTCCCTCTCTCTTGCATTTGAAATCAATATTTCGATTGAGGGTTAAACGGGCAATTAAGCTATCAACTCACCCACAATTCAAATCCAGGCATCCATCTTTATCTATTTTCTATTTAAGACTCTACTTCTGTCTCTCTGCATTTGCATAAAAGAATTATGTCCTTATGAAATTTGAGTGCGGTTAAGTTACATTTTTATTGGTCTGGAATGTTTTAATTTATCTCGTTTGCCGTCATTGCTAATGACTCATACAGGACTCGATTCGTTAGATCCGAGTAGTTTGTTTCTAATGGATCATTCATGATGAATATAATACTACTAAACAGTGTCTGAAAAAAGTAGGAGTACAAATTATAATACAATCTCCTAGAGTAACCTTTACCTTTTCCACGAACACTAGTCATCAGATTGATTTAAATTATTGACATTTTATGTGTGTCAAGCTTATCAACAATATTCCTGCATTAAATGCCGATGAAAAAGCCATGTTATACACTCGTTTGATTGATGGCGGCAAAATTAGGAATATTGCAGAAGAATTGATAAAAACACCGTTTTGTTGGCTAGAAAGAAAACTTCACAGCATGGAACACTTGCAAGAATGGTTGGTTCTGCTCGGCTTAAAGTTTTAATCAATGCTGAAGCCAAGGAATTAATATATTTTTACGAAATAATTCGTTTGAGACAGCATTGAAAGCGAAGGTAGAGAATTTCCCTAGATCGTCCAGTACAACTCGAAGAAGAATGCGAAACTTCGACATAAACTGTCGATGTTCCGCAAATCAAATTTTCTTGGCCGAGATTAAGAACCAAAGGAGGCTCATGAGTTTAAATACTCCTGGGCAAAATGATTTATGGGAAAATGTAATATTTTCAGACGAAAAAATCGTCCTGTTTTGTAACAATGGCAGAATTCAAGTCTACAGGCCCGTTTGAACAAGGTATGATGAAAGATATACACATAAGAGTAATCAAAGTGGACGATATTAAATAAAAATGTGAGATTCTTCTGCTCTAATTGATTAGCGGTACAACAGCTCAGTTTAGCATTCCAGAGAACCTTATTAACTTCTGAGTGTAAGTTCTACTTTTCAAATTCTTAGAGTACGAATATCGACTATCTAGCGGCGGGTATAGGTTACTTCGGTATAACAATTTAATCTGTTTGGATGTTATAAAAAGTTTATCATGATCTTGCACCTGATATCATTAGGAATTCAGTGAGGGTAGGCCATTATTCTGAATACTTTATGATATCCGTCGGGTAAAACTGCTTATTCAGTTGGCAAAGCTAGATAAGAGTGCTCTTTTTAAACCTAAATTCCCAATGAAGGCTTTGGCAACTCCTCGTGCTTACATACATATATAAACAACTACTACAGACTAAGATCCTATCGAACGCATTGTGGGCCGCTGTCTCAATAGGTCGTCATCATTCTCGTTCCCCGCATGCAAGTGTTACGGAATCCACATGAAACATCCCTTTTATACTCATGAGGCTTTCAGCCTTTCGCACTCACATTTCTGGATAGTATGGTTTTCCCTTGGATTTATAACGCCGTCTAGATGTTAAAATTTTACTAGTATACATACGTGTAATTAAAGTAAGCAGATGAACAAGACTAATGACGAAAATTTACTCTATTTGTTTGACTTTCAATATATTTTTGAAATAATGTGCTATAACGTATCGATTAAAAGTAAAAATATTAAATATATAGGGTGCTACGAATTCCAGCCAATGCATGGGGAAGCTACGAAGTCAGTTAAATTAGGACAAAGTGGCGCAATTCCACTCTGAATTGTATGCTTTTGAACTTTGTTATTTCTGGAAAACGACCTCCGCGTCCGAATCGTTCCAGCTAAGCTCTCGATTTCGTTCGGCCTAGCAGATAGTTTTTGGGAAACTCAGCCTTAACTGTAATACATTTATTTGTAATTCGGCCAGCTTTCCGCAACTGACCTTCATAAGTATATCTTATTTCTTTCGCCTACACATTGTTTTAAGAATAAGTGCAATACATCATTGATTTTAGAAAATCAAAAGCTTACTAAAAACGCCAGGTCCGTATTTAAAGAAATGAACCTGATGAGGGCCCGAAGACAAAACTTTGGATTGAGAAACTGATAAAATCGCCTTGCACAGAAGATTCAGTAAAAAAAGTGGATTTTATTTTAAAATACTTCTTTAAATAAACTCCGGAAACAATAAAAATTACCCATACATAGACTTGTAGCATCCTGTATTTTCACCGGAAATAAGTAGGTATTACTTACTAATTTTAATATTCATTTATCTTCATATTTTCTTTATAACGTTTACTACATTGTGGTTTGGAACCTTCGGCAAGATGCCCTACAACACAGTTTTATCCGCAATACCAAAACACAATTTACACCCTCGACGCGCGTTTCGCTCACCATATACAAGATCATATCAAGATCATATCCCCATGATGCGAACATGGTTAGCAAAATGCGCGTTGCGTGTGTAATAGCATATTACATAACGAATCTTGGAAGTACTAATTATCAAGCGAGGTGGTTATTTAGCATAAGGCGCTAGC
>MU187728.1:54641-70570 GCA_016904865.1 Pissodes strobi | reverse complement strand
TAAGTTCAAACTTTCCACTGTATGATTTTATGTTAGTTGACAATATTGCAAGCATATTCAAAGACCCAAAGAGCATGATGTGTTACAACTGCTAGGGAACGTTTCCTGGTCTCAGTGTATGACTACCCACAGGGAAGACTGCATCCTCATTGAACCGTCTGACGTTTTCAAATTATAAGAAGGCAGCTGCACTCTGCACTATCACCATCAGCAAGTTGCCGTCACACAGCACAGCTACAGGGTTTATTTCCAAAGGCAGCAATGGGGGGATTGGACTGGAGCCAATCACCACGCTTTTAGCTCCTGCTTCCCATAAACACTGAAGCTGGTGATCTGTAGATGCTCACGCACTAAGACCTGTGTTCACAACTGTGGCTACAAGATGGTGGGACTTAGTTACACCGATATGCGCATCAACTACGAGGGTTCATGTGGGAATGTGGTTGTTGATGTTAATTGAAGTGGAGATTCGGGCCTAGGGGAAGGCATTGGGTTCGAATTTCCAACCTTTGAAGAAGCTTTTTGAGCAACGAACGAGCACAAGTTTGGTCAAAATACTGAAGGTGTACAACATTGAATATTGAACATGTATGATTTTTTTAATAGGTATTAATAATTTTAGTAACCTACTATAATTCCATCCTACTTGTTCTTTCCAGATGACTCTGAGTTTGTTCCTTCTAGAAATAAGAAGCGGACATAAGAAGAACGAGACATGGGAATGATTGAAGACGAGGGTGACGTTTTCCTTAAAACCGAAGGCATCTAAAATTGCCTTTTTATTTACTGTACACACATGTCTTTGTATTTTTTTATAAATTTCCCTATTCTTAGATTACGTACTTTTTCATGTATTAATTTCTAGTGCAAATACAGTTTTATTTCATTCATTTGTCTCCAATATATATTTTTTTCATTTTCCATTCTCCTTCGTTTTAGACACTAACCCAAACTAACCCAAACATAGTTTGGGTTAAACGTATAGCTTTCCAGATATGACGACTGAAAAAGGCTCTACAATATTAGCGTTTTTGCAAAAAGAAAGGGTTCCAGGCAAACTCTTTGTCAGCAAAATTCAGGTTCGTGTTCAGCGATTCAAAAAATTATAAAGAGTGAGAAAATTACGACTATGGCAAAACTTTCCTATATATGCCTTTTTTTCCCTAAGGGGTGAAAGTCACGCGATTGACAATACATAATAAAATGTCCCTTCAAAAAATTGCTTCAAGCGTTTTTCAGAAAATCATATTAAATACCAGAAAAATGCTCATGTTTTGGTACTAAGAAGCATCTTGTGCTTTACGGGATAATAGCTCGTGAATGTACCACCTACACAAACATTTTAAATTTGGATATCAATGTTGCTTAAGGATAATTCTCCTTATAAATGAAATAGACAGATGCAATTGTTCCACCAAAAATTATCTTAAGGTTCCAAAAACATTCCTTATGTCTGCGGTTGCGTGATCCGAATGTTGTATCAAACAACAAAAAAGGACAAGACCTCGCCTAAAGATGTAGGCTTAGACTTCAAGTAAAGGTGGATTTAATTTGCGATGAGCTAAAGGTGTCAGCTGCTGTGGGCATGTGGCAATCTAACAGGATCCTCCTCTTTACAGGATGGGTCTTCCCAAATTAATGCCATACAGAGCAACGCTTTTTGATGTTCTAAAATTGTATCTACCGAGGTACCTGTAAGCAGCTAACTGGTGCAACAACTCGTTGTTTAGTGAATCGAATTTTCAAAAATGCCAAGAGAAACTACCAATCATCGCATAACCAGTAAAAATTGTATAAATCATATTAGAACACCTTGTCATTTTCAAATTTAAGCTCTTCTCGTTGGCTGCGTTTTGGTTCATAAAAAAAATACCAACCTATTTTACTTATAAACGAAAAATAATAATATAGTGAATGTCTCGTATATACTATACTAAATAATCATATATAGTTCAAAACCAAGTGCATGCTAGAACGTCATTACATAGAAAACCCACCCACCTACGATTGTCGATATCTAAGTCAAGGTTGTAGTATTTCTGCTTCAACTGCTAGCAGTACTTCGTTGGAATATTATGGTACAATCAATTATTGCATTCGGTGACCAAGAAACGCAGTTGTAATGTAAATAATTAAATTAAAATTAAAATAGGTTAATATCCATTTACAAAAACAGCTTCCATTACAAAGAAGTGCATACATACAAGCAAAAATAAATACATAATGGGAAGCGGGTTTTGTCAATAATAACTGCCTCGGCCCTACAAAGGGAGTGTCTTATGGAGTAGTTCCAGCCAAACAAAGAAACAAATATTTGGATGCATCACATCTGAGCCGAAAAAAAACCTACAAAGTTTGAGATTTAACACAAATTTGCAACAACCTTTAACAAAAGGACTAGAAATGTAGGCAATATAAACCTGAAAATCAATTTAGGAAACATTTGCATACAACGAGAGGCCTCCGATTTGCTCCGGACCTAACTCAATGCGACCGATAGCCCCATTAACTAAAATGCAATTTTATTTTATAACTATACTCCTTGTTACTGCCGTTTGTCACAAAAGCCAAAACCCCAATTTTTCTAAGTAGGTAGCAAAATTCCTTGGTAAAAGTAGTACATCTTTTTCTTTTGTTCAGGTGAATGAATGCAAATGCACACCGATTTACGAATGGAATAGGAATACACTATACACTATTCGTCAAATATTTTACCTCCGTTCGCTTCGCTCACTCCGGGAAGAGAGCCAATAAAAACTAACCAAAGAAGTGATTTTTTTTATATTAATTTGGGCTAGTTTCTGTTAGTGATACCCCCTCTATCTAGGGCAATTTTTTTTTTATGAAAAAGCCGAAAGACTTAATACCGACGAGACCCTAAAAAGCAATATACAAATTTAAGAACAACAAAATATCTAATAGTAAATAGAATAAAAAAATTCACTTACCCTTACTAAAATGTGTTTAATAAAATAAAATTAACAAAGGACAAAGTACAGGGTATCCCATTTTCGGCATCTTTGCGGGATATCTCACTTATTTCTAAAGATAGAGGGTAGAAGGTTGCGGATTTCGAAACAGTGTACTACTTTTTTGTGCAAATTAAAGATGGCGCCAGCAGAATTTTCACAGTCTTTTGGTTTTTGAGAAACAGGGTGGATTTAAAACGTATCACTTTTGACGCACCCTCCGTATCTGAGTTCCCTTTAAACTTATTGAAGATGTTAAGTCGTATTCTTATACAATTTTTTCCGTAGATTTCAGTGGCGTAGTTAGTTTTTTCTAGCAACTTCCGTTTATAGTTATGAAGCAAACATATGCTTTTTTAAATAGAACACCTTACAATTATTTTCAAAAACAAGCCCAGAATTTAAGATTTTTAAAATACCTAAAATTTCAGTTAGGAAAAAAACCAGAAACAGAATTTTGAAAAAGTAGAGAGTGTTTAAAGAGGGTTTCCAAAATGACGGCCATTTTCCCGGATGCAAAATGGGGCTTTTTCGTTATTCTTCTAATAGCATTCAAAAGAAGACCTTTGCAAATTTCGGAAACATAAATCGATTGCTCCACGAAGCTCCGCTGTACACTGATGTCGTGTTTTAGAGATTTTATTTTGCAAGAAACACCATAAGAACCAAATCAAGAAATGAAAGATCCGGAGATCGAGGGGGCCATCTTACAGGTCCCAAAGTACCAATCCATCTTTGAGGAAATATATCGTCTAAAAATGCCATTAAAAGCGCAGAATGGTGGCTTGGGGCATCGTCTTGTTGAAGATCAACGGCATTATAAAGAACGAATGGAACATTTTTCATCAGTTATGGAATAACTTCCTCAAGGAAGGTTGTGCTTTCTCAAAAATTAAATGGTGATTTCCTGCGGACCAATTTCATGTATTATGGCGACTGAACATTCCCGCACTGGAAAATTAAGATTCATCTGACCAGATAACGAGTCTGCGAAAAGATTAATGAGTATGAATTTGTTACCATTGGCAAAACAACATTCGACACTCTGCACCGCTGCGCCGGGGCATAAATGTTGACTTAATTAACACCAACAAAAATTAAATAGTGGATGAGTGGAAAAATTACACACAATGAACTTACTACAACCGAATACCAAAATGCAGAACCCTCAGTAGAACACCCTACATATGAAGAAACTAGCAAAGCTACCAGAAGCTCAAAAGTAACAAAGCACCAGATAAAGACAACATACCAGCAGAGCTTCTTAAATTTGGAGGAAATACCAGATGCGTGGAAAGAAAGCCTCATCATTCCTATCCATAAAATGGGGGACAGATCAAAATGTAGTAACTATAGAGGGATATCCTTGATCAACACATCATATAAGATCCTTGCCAACATACTGTTGGAACGCCTTAAACCCATCGTAGAATCAGGCATAGGAGACTACCAATGTGGATTTCGTAAAAACCGAGGTAAAAACAGATCTACTGTCGATCAGATATTTACAATAAGGCAAATTTTAGGAAAATGCTGGCAATTTAATAGAGAAATTCATCAACTGTTTATCGATTTCAGACAAGCGTACGATAGTATCCTAAGAAGTTAAGCTGTAGGACGCAATGGTAGAACTAGGAACCCCAAAAAAACTAATCAATCTAATAAAGATGTGTGTCAACGGCTCCAGCAGTAGAGTAAAAATCGGAGAAATGGTGTCAGATGCGTTTGAGGTGTCTAGTGGCTTGAAGCCTGTACCCTTCAATATTGCCTTGGAAAAAACCATAAGAGCGGCGGAAATAACCATGGAGGTCTTTGGCATTGATGGCCCAAGAATCCTACTGGCTTTTGCCGACGACATTAACGTGTTTGGAGACACCGTGATAATGGCAAAGGAACTATTTCTTAACGTTGAAAGAGAGGCGGAAATAAAAGGTCTTCAAATTAACGATGACAGAACGAAATATATGTATGTTAGTAAAAGAACGAGAAGAGATCGGATAGGGCAAAACGTTACAATAGGAGAATACAATTTCGAGAGAGTAATACATTTTATGTAGCTTGGGGCCACAGTCAACGAGGAAAACAGTGTGTCCGACGAAATCAAAGTAAGAATCCAGGGCGGCAGTGGATGCATGTACGCTCTAAAAGTTCTTACTAGCAAAAATCTATCCCGAAGATCAAAAATTAAACTACACAGACCAGTCATACGACTAGTTGTTATGGACGGAAGTGAGACATGGACAATTACAAAGGAGAACGAGCGTAAATTGAGAAGTGTTTTGAACGAAAGGTTCTTTGGACCATACAGAGATCCAAGAACAGAACAGGTCCGACCAAGAACAAACAACGAACTGGCAGATCTCTATGAGGACCCAGACATTGTAAAAGAAATTAAGGCCGGACGACTAAGATGGGCTGGTCATGTACGCCGACAACCAGACTCTCGATTGATCAAGATGGTTTGGGAACAGAATCCAGAAGGGCGAAGATCTCTGGGGAGACCACGTATGAGATGGAGAGATAACATCGTTGCAGATCTGAGAGCGATGGGAATAGAATACGATCCTGAATTGATGCAAGACAGAGAAGGATTGAGAATGATCGTGCAGTCAGCCAAGACCCACCAAGGGTTGTAGAGCTAAAGAAGGAGATTAGACTTGGATGCACCAGTTGCTTTCTCTATCTGCTTGCAAAGAGATGAAGGCGTCAATCTTTAGATTCTTAAAATAATAAAATCACAACTTATTCCGCGAATATCAGTCCCATGCGTCGTACCTGATCAATACCTCCTATAACTGCGGTATTGGCCTGATATACAAACTATTCAATTTGTCTATCAGGCACGTGGAAATTGTCTTGATGTAAGGACGGAGGTGAATCGTTGGCGTTGTTTAGAATTTTATATTTCAGAGAGGGATATTGAATATTTGCATTTTTGAAGTTAACATTTTTTTAGGTGCATTGTGCTTGGAGCGTAAACTGGCGAACGCGTTACGAAAATTGTGACAAGGCACGGCGCGAGGCGATAAAAAGTAAAAAGGGGGATATAGCGTTGGCAAAGACAGAAGGAGGTAATTACACGGTGCAGCGGCAAAGCGAAGTTTACTTCCCGTCCTTCCACAATTCAAAGCATGGATTTCTTTAAATTTTCCATAGTGCACCAAAAGCAAAAACTCGTAAAATTGCAGAAATATTGTCAAATTTTTGAGATTTTCTGCATGTTTCAATTTAATCTCGATTTCTCGTATTTTCCGATTTCGTACGGAAAATTGTTATAGAACTTTTTGATGTGTAAACATCTTACGCGGCGGTATGAGGGTAAATCTCGGAAAAAATAATGGAAGTGTGAAATCCGGATGTGACATCATAACCATGCGCAGTGTACTTCAGCGCTTCCTTGTAAAACGAATAGCGGATAAAAACAGCTTGCAAAATACATTCTTGACTTGTCGGAAAGCATTGGGTGTTTTCGTTAGATAGTGTTCCTATTTTACCTATGTCTTTACGATGCAATGAATTGCTTACAAACTCTGGTGCTTCAGAAGTTAAGATGCTAGACCTTGGGTTAGGCGACCCGGGTTCGATTCCCGATGGTGTATTTTTTCTTAAGGTTATATTTGTAAAGTTTTATTTTTATTTTGGGCATGCCTTGGGTTAGTTTTGGTTAGTTTGCGTGAAATCTACTGTAAGACATTCTAATGCAAACGTTACAAATGTAAACAATAAACAACGCACGTCAGGCGGTATCTGTGACGGGAATGTGTGTTGCAGGCTGTCTGTAACCATTAGTGTAAATCGTGTTCTTTCTAACGCCAGAATATAGGCAACTAATTCCAAATCATTGCCTATATTCAGGCGTCACGCGGCCTAAAGTGGCATTAGATTTCATGTCGATGATGTGGATATAGGATATGTTTACACATCAGTGTCTCGAGTACTAGCAAACTCGCTCGATTTTTTTTAAATAGAAATCAAATTAGAATTGACAGCACAGCGGATACAAGTTCAGAGAGCGAATTTCAGCCTCTTGTGTCTTTTAGGTTTCAAAATAGACCGAAGTGCATTATATGCAATGATAATAAAAGCGAAATAATTAGGGCGACAGAAACAACTTTTTCTACTTTTCTTATGGCAAACAAGATTCGATGTAATATTGATATTAAGTATTAATAAAGCAATACAAAAAGTCATTTCAGATGCTAAAAGAAGTAAAAAATTCGACAAAGTAATTTGGCACAAGCTATTCTATATTAGTTATACAAATGCAAGTAAAAGATATATTGAAGCGAACAGAAAAAGTAACGCCAGAATACAAATTATCTTTTCTTTCGACATAAACAAATGTGTATATGGATAACCCATACTTACACATACTGAGCTTATACCTTCAATAAATAGTTTATATTATCTTGTTATTATTTTTATTTTTCTCAAAAAAAATCATGATGAAGTAATACACCCTATACAACTTTCTTCGCCTTCATAGCGGATAAATTAATGATCCATGTACAAAATAATATAAGAGAGTGAAATAGATTCCAGACATATCAACAGTGAAAGAGATGCAGAGCAAAAAAATGCAGTACGACAATACAATCTCACATCTTTTCCAACGATTCACACAAGCAATTATTTACAGGTAGTATTTGTACTTAAATCCGATCGGGGAGCGGCAGTAAGATATTCAATTCAATTGGCTAGTTTTTTGAAAGCGCCACTTGTGTCACTATAATCGTGGCCGGATCTGCGGGTTCCATAGTTGAACGGTGCGGCTACTAACGCACGGCGCACGGCAGATTTAGACTATTATATGTGATTACAGGCGGAGGCCGCCCGCCGCGCCGTCGTCGGACCCTCAGCATTTCAATCGTCGCCGTCGCAGCCTCGATTTCGCTCTTATAAACAATGTATTCTGCGGCCAGTGGAGATTCAAAAATATGTAAATTCGCAAATTATAGTTAGTTTATGCTAAATTGTATGTAGGGAAGGATATTTTATTTTTCTATTTAATTTCGCAGGCAATGCGCGCGCACGGGCGCACTTATTGAGAAGCCGCCCCTGTGTCCGACTGTTGCTCACTATCTTCTTCCACTGTATCTTTCGTATTAGAGCCTGTCTGTTGTCACTGTTTTCCTTTCCACCGATTTCCATTGTACTGTTGTTATTCTTCTATTCTTCTTCTGTTTGTCGCTTCATTCTGTGCTGACCACATGCTGTTTCTGTTTATGGTTTTATGCAGTGGTGTTGCTTTTTAAACAGTTTTGTAGTTGATTCGTGAACAATGGCTTCCAGGGGATGGATGTCGTAATTCACCAGATTGTTTCTGCTATATTTGTGGTAACTATAATATAGTTAAAAAGCAACAAAGAAGCATTTCCGATTTTGTTAGAAAAGTGAACTTCGCTTATTCTGCCGTCTGTGTCGAAGAATTAAGATAGCGGTTTCAGAGTAAAAACAGTCTTTTCGTTTTGGAATACCAATGATTTGTAGAGAGCCTAAAAATTATAGTGACAACTTCTATTTTTCTTCTTATAACGTGCAAGGTTTCAATTTAAAACATATAAAGGAGATTTCTTATCCCGACATTCCTGCCATTCGCCCTATATCTCACGGAGCTGCAGTACCAAAACCTTCTCCGCCAGATACTCTGGACGATATTTTAGATGACGCTGAACCAAGTCCGCCACTGTGTGATAGTGATAATGAAGGTAATAGCTACAGCCCTGGCACAAACAAACCGACTTTTTTCACTCAATCTGAACTGACTGATTTAGTTAGAGACTTAGGGCTTCCAAAAGACTCAGCAGAAGTTTTAGGATCTAGATGAAAAGGAAAAAAATTATGTCTTCGGGTACTTCCTCTTATTGATATCGAAGTAGAGAAAAATTATTTGTACCTTTTTCTCTCAAGAAGGTGACCTTGTTTATTGTAGTGATGTTCCTGGAGTTATCAAGTTTTAAAATTATGACACAATTTGTGAAGGCATTACCAAATCAAGGAGAATGTTTGTGAGCAGTTTCTTGGTTAATGCGAATCAAACCTGTTCACTGGACCTGGCATCAGGAAACTCATGAGGGATGGAGCAATAAATGAATACAAGAGAAAAAGCATCGTGGGTATCTTTCAAATTAGTTGTAATAAATTTTTTGAGAAACAAAAAGCACACAAATTACTAAGCAATCACCGCATCACTGACATACTGGACAACTTCAAGAAGCTGGGCTGGTGCATGAGCATAAAAATCCATTTTCTCTACCTACACCTTGGCTACTTCCCTTCAAATCTTGGTGATGTCAGTAAAGAGCAGAGCGAAAGGTTTCATCAAGAGATCAAGGAAACCGAAAGAAGGTACCAAGTAAGATGGAATATCAAAGTGATAGCGGATTACTGCTGGATGACGAAAAGGACGATCCTGAACGTGCTCACAGCAAGAAAATAAGTATTGATAGGAAGCGAAAGCGTTTCTATAAAGACTTTTAACTAAGAAATGCTTAACATTTTTCAGTATTCTATTGTGTAGATGTAAGCTATGACATCTTTTACCTGTGTAATAAAAACTAGAACCTTAAGAACAACATTAAAAATTTCGTTAAATGTAATTTTTTACTCAAAGTACATCCATTTTTTATGAGATAATCTGACGTGATAGAAAAAAATTGATTTAATTTTTTAAAGCAGCACTGGAAATTACATACAGATCAGCTACCAAAATACAAACAATTTTCAAAAAAATATATTTCGCAGATCTGTGACCTTCTTTGATCATCTCCGTCATCAGTCATTGTTCTCTTGCCAAAAGGAATCCATGTCATACCGTACACATGTATAGATTAGAATCGTTACCTAAATTGATCATAATGTTTTAATCAGTAAAATGTCAAACATAATTATCATATGATATGAATAAAACCAAATCTCCAAAGTTGTAACATACAAACTGTCTCACCTCGTAAGATAAATAACCGCAGGGATTTCAGATCAGCTGGTGTCATTACCACCGAATAACAGCTTTTTGCGCAATACACTTCCAGCCTGCTGTTACAGAACACAATAATCAGCAGGCGATACTGCCCTTAAACTGGTTTAAAACTATACCAAAGTGCCGCATTTGGTCGTTTGACAAAATTGGTATCCGCTGAAAGAAGTGTAAAGTGTAATGAATGCATGCATGTTGTGCCGCTTATCCTTAGGCATACAACACGTGTAAATAATGGTCTTCAGGGACAGACATATTACGCATTGACTATATTTTGCGTAGCAGTTTTTGACTAGTTCTAACAACAGCCCTTTTAAAAGTGCAGGTGGTTTGCAGTGCAAATAATAGGGATATCGTGTAATAAACATGGATATTAAAACGTTCCTACACGTTTTTGATGGGAAACAGAAGATAAATTGTCATTGTTTTCAAATATCGTTCTTACTAGTGGCCTTTAAGGCTAGAGGATACAACATCAGGTGTGCAAAAAGAGGGTGTAGGTGTGGATCTTATTTGAGGATGGTGGCCATGGAAGAATCAACATTCCCTAACGATGCCGGCACAACTAGATATGGACTGCCAGGATATGTCAAATCTAATAATAAGAGCAATTGTTTAAGCCATCACTTGCCTAATTCCGCTTCACCTGACAAATTGTGAATACAAGTCCAGATACAAGGAAAAAGCACTTGCTAATACGTCATGTACTTCTATTGAGTAAAAAAAATTGCCTATATCAACATCAAATTATATTAATCATGGAAACTGTGTTGATGCATAATAGAAGATGAAATTAATTGATTAAACATTTTACGAACAACACATATAAGAAGTGCCTAGCAACATTATCATCGCAGTATTAAAACGTTACCTTCTTCAATAAGCTCAGATGGGCATCTAAACATGAACGTACTCGACTATAATTTACATTTACAAGTCTTGCATAATGTGTGTGTAAATATTAGAGCGAAGAGGAAGAGCTAAATACAGTGTTGCGATAAAATAATGGTGAGATATAATGATAATGAGAACATTTTCTCAGGCACATCAACTCTGCCAACTTGAATTGGATGGTCTGACACCATTCGTTGAATATACTTGCTTATCAGAATTTGCATTTTTTAGTATTTTGTTTATTCACTGCAAATCCCACAAAAAAGCCTAGAATGGTAATAATCCGAAGATTTACATTTTGTGCCGCCTATGCTCCAAATTACATTAGGGTAATGGAAAATATTTAAATCAAAACTACCCTCTTTGGCCATTTATTATCTACAACAAAATATAAATCTGATAGGTATTGGGTATTGAATTTCAGTTAAGTTTATATCCTTTTTTTGTCTATTTAAATGGAAAGAATAAAAACTGATGGGTATGTCTCTTAAGATATACGCCTGACATTTTTTATGCAACAATGTTTGCATCCCAGTTTCACTAATCATGTTCAGGATGCTGGGATTACTGGGGGATTTATGCATCTCGCCAGATGTCTAATAAAGAGGTACTACAAAGTTAACCTCCACCTTATCTCACAAGCATCTGTTTCACCCAGTATTGACCATACGTCTTACTCCACATCTCAGCCATTCTAATCCTGTCACTTTCGTGGTGACATACCAGCAGTTGACTGGTATTCGTTTTTTTCTCTTTTATCGTCTCATGGTTTAAATGCATGATTTTATAGTCGTCCCACATATTTGGCAAAATTACAATTTAGTTGTGTGTGTTGCTCTTTTTATGACGTCGATGACTTTTGTTCTTTGTTTCAACCATTTCATCTCGTACTTACCATTGCTCTTCCCATGTCTCCTTCTGCTACTCTAAACTACTCTACTATTTCCTTCGTGAGGGCCCAAATCCGTTGGGTGATGTCTCGCACTAGTCGAATATTCCACTTCCTTCTATTTCCACTAGTGGTTCTAAATATATGCTATGTGTAAGATTTCCTTCCTACTGTTAGTCCGAGGGTTGCTATTTGTATTTGCTGATCACACATTATTTTTATTTTGCCTAGGTCCACTTTCATTGAATCTAAATGTAATTACATTTTCTCAAGTTCTTCATTATCTACAAACAGAGCTACATCGTCGGACAATCTAAGATGCAAAAGCTATTCTGCATTGATATTAGCACAAACGTTATCCCAATCTAGTGCCTTGAAGGGTCCTACACCCTTTTCAGTTGATATGTGTTTTGTATGATTGTGTAATTGTAATCTATTAGTGGGATTTGCTCCCTTGTACATTTCTTAGCAAATAACAGTGGTGGTCTATGAGTGCATTGTCTAGTTCTTTGTTTTATGAAGTCAAATGTTTTTTTAAAGTCCACGAAGGCCAACTACGTTTTCAATTAGTATTGTCATGGTAAACAGTTTTCAAAGAATCATTGTTGTCAAATGTCGTTCTTACTAGTGACGTTTATGACCAGATGATTCAACATCAGAAAAAGGAGGATGTGAATGTGTATTTCACTTGAACATGGTGGTCATGGAGGAACCAAACATTCCTTAACTATAACGCTTAGACTTAGCTCGAAATGGTCTGTTTTGTATTTCGCAAGGTATGCCACATCTAATAATAAGAGGGGTTGTTTGGCCGATCGCTTGCCAAATTCCACCCCAGCTGATAAATCGTTCACAAGTTCAGGTCCAACTATAAAACACTTCATAATATTCACGTATTTCTTCTGAGTAAAAATCGCTGAATTATGCTGAAATTGCCTACACCCAACACCAAATGTAGGATTTTGAAATTTATGTTGATCATGGGAACTGTGTTGATGTCAAACAAAAGATTAAATCAATTAAATAAAAATGTTGGTAATAAACTGACTAAACATTTTACGGACAAGACATGTAAGAAGATGCTAAAAAATTACAGTCTCAATATTAAAACATCAGTTTCTTCAATACGCTCAGGTGGACATCTAAACAAGCACGCACCCGACTACAATTTGCATTTACAAGTTTTGCATAATGTGTATGTAGTGTTGCGATAAAATAATGGTGAGATAATGATAATAAGAACCTTTGCTCAGGCACGTCAACTCTGCCAACTTGAATCGGATGGTCTGGCACCATTCGATGGATATACTTTCTTATCAAAATCTTCATTTTTTTAGTAAGTTATTCACTGCAAATCCCACAAAAAAGCCTAGAATGGTAATAACTCCAAGATTTAAATTTTGTGCTGCCTAAATTACATTAGGGTAATATAATGGAAAATATTAAAATCAAAACTACCGACTTCGATCATTTATTAGAATAAAATATAAATCTGATAGGTATTGTGTATTGAATTTCAGCCTTTTTTGTCTATTTAAATGGAAATAATAAAAACTGATGGGTATGATGCTGGCCCGCAATTTTTTATACAGAACAGTGTTCGCTTCCCAGTTTTACTATTACTGGGAGATGTATGCGTCTCGCCAGATGTCTAATAAAGAGGTACTAAAATACTATAAAGTTAACCTCCACCTTATCGCACAAGCATCTGTTTTACCCAGTATTAAGCATACGCCCTACTCCACATGTCTTGCGTATCTCTAAGCCACCCTAATCCTGTCATTTTCGTGGTGACATACCAGCAGTTGATTGATCTTCGTGTTTCTTTTGGATCGTCTCATGGTTTCAATGTATGATTTTATAGTCGTGTCACATATTTGGCAAAATTCCACTTCAGTTGTGTCTGTTACTCTTTTTATGACGTCGGTGACCTTTGTTCTTTGTTTTAACCATTTCATCTCTTACCTCTCAGTGAGATACTTACCATTGCTTTTCTCATGTCTCCTTGTGCTGTTCTAAACATCTCTACTATTTCCATCGTGAGAGGCCAAGTCTGTTGTCGTTAGTACTGGTGTTTCGCTTTAGTCGAATATTTCAGTTCCTCCTATTTCCACTAGTGCATAGTGGTCCTAAATATATACATTTTGCAAGTCCGTTGGAAGTGCACGAAGATCAACTACGTTTTCAATTAGTATTTTCATGATAAGCACGTATTTCTGCTGAGTAAAAATCACTAAATGATGCTGAAATTGCCTACACCCAACACCAAATGTAGGAGTTTGGCATTTATATTGATCATGGGAACTGTGTTGATGTCAAACAAAAGATGAAATCAATTGAATAAAAACGAAAATCTTGGCAATAAACTGATTAAACATTTTACGGACAACACACGTAAGAAGATGCTAAAAAATTATTATCTCAATATTAAAAATAACTTTCTTCAATAAGCTCAGATAGACATCTAAACATGCATGCACTCGACTATAATTTACATTTACAAGTCTTGCATAATGTGTGTAAGTATTAGCGCGAACAGGCAGAGCTAAATACAGTATTGCGATAAAATAATGTTAAGATTGGTGAGATATAATCGAACAGTTTCTCAAGCACGTGAACTCTGCCAACTTGAATCAGGTGGTCTGATACGATTTGGTGAATATACTTGCTTATCAAAATCTGCATTATTTAGTATTTCTACTAGTGGTCCTTAATGCATCCATTTTATAAGATTTCCTACCTATTGTTATCTTTGTCTTGTCTAGGTCCAGTTTCATTGCATCTAAATTCAATTACATTTTCTTAAGGTCGTCATTATCTATTATTATTACCTTAACGATATTAAGAAAAATTTTAAATACTCCTCGTATTATTGAAATACGGCCCAGATGTAGCCGAGACCAAATAAAATAAACATATTTATTGCAGTTTGGTCCGGTTTTAGTCAAAGTTCATCGCATGGAAGCCAAAAAAACGTATTAATACCTTAACAGACGAATAAATGGCTCGGAATGCAATTTAATTAATTGTAAATAAGAATAAGAATGCAAAATGAATAAGTGCGTTCGTAAATAATAATACAAGGAAAGTTGTATAATCGCATGTACTCGTCTGCTACGCGATAATTCAATATTTCTCCGGTTTGATAAAACACGCAAACCTTATGATGAATGAGGAAAATTTGCATTTCTAACAGATATATGGTCAATACTAAACACAACCAGAAGCTACAGGAAGGTTTTAATAATAATAATTGCTGCTGGGGATTTGTTTTATACATTAAACAGGTATTGATATCATCTCATAAGTATTTGATTACAACTTTAAAATTAAATCACAAAAGCAAAAATGCAGAAACTTCAAAGAGATTGAATTCCGATTTGCTAAATAATTTGACTAAGTAATCTCTTTTTAAATTTCCTAATCTATTTTCCAGTAGTGTTTAAGAGTACGGGCTAATCAAAACCACATCCTTTTATGCCAGAAATTATACAGATTTTGTATACTTCCAATCACAGGCGTCTCGAGCGGCTATGTAAACTTATGCCAATATTAGCGACACAACAACAAGAATATTTGGAACTCTCCGTATTGTAAGTTTAAAAAAGAAAATCTAATACATATTTTAATATAATGTCTAAGGTATTTGATGAGCTTTAGTTAGAGTCGATAACATGGTATGCACGAAGCTGCATATGAACGTGTTTTCCAAAATCTATTTTTTTTTAAATCTGTACCTCACTATTTAAGTGCTACATCCAAAAAAATTTTTTACATAGAGAAATCGGGATGTCACGGAAAAATGCAAGCAAGCTTAAGACGAAGGGGGTAACAATATCTGAAGAATAATTATCTTATGGCGAAATACAGAAGACAAACCGTTGATAAGAAGATATATTATAAATGGATCTTTTACAATTAAAATAACAGAAACAGTTTACGTTGACAAAAATGTATAAGAATATAAAAAAAATAATATAAAGAAAATGATGTTCCAAGTTGTTTTATTTTTCACATATTATAAGTATGAAGCAATCTAACTTTCAAAGTTTGTGTGTCCATTTTAGTATTTCAATTAGAAGAAAATGCTCTAAAATTTTAACGTAAATCTGAACATCTCTTTACTTATTCATTAATCAAAATTAATTTATGAATGAAGAGTGAAGGCTGTGTGCATGTACGAAATGTACTAAATGAAAAA
>MU187728.1:35885-54241 GCA_016904865.1 Pissodes strobi | reverse complement strand
GACGTCCTTTTTGGATTAAAATTTTTGCATGGAATACAAAGGTTTTTCATTTAGTAAAATTAATTTATACTTCGGTCCGAGCCTTTAGAGTAGTTAAATATTTCCATGCCTTGAATAAATATTTGATAAAAATTGAATTATACTTTTGCTCCGCTCTATCCAATGATGGTATCCAGTTTGGAATCCGACGTTTCGTCTTCAAGGGGTCTTATTTAATATTTTATATAATATTTTGAAAACGTACAATTTGCCCAATTGTATAAAGTTTTGTATAGTTAGGTTTTTCATTTTCTTTTCATTGTATGTTTCTATATTTGTGTTTTTATATGTTTTGTACTCTAGCTCTAGCTTTGTCTACAAATTGTAAAATTTTTTGACAATAAAGCATCTTATTATTATTATTATTATTATTATTATTATCAATTTTCTTTTTTTTTAATAAGAAATTTTTTTTATCGTTTCTCAGATGATATTGACGTTTTTAATATGAATATATTTTTATTTTTTATTCTTTTTTTTAATTATTTTTTTTTGCGTTGGCGTAATTTTGAATAGTTTAAGATAATTAAATTCAATTAAAGATCGTATTTAAAAAGAGTTGATGACCCCTAGATGGCGAAACGTCGGATTCCAATCCTCTCATCAACTTTTTTTTAAATACGAACTTTAATTAAATTTAACTAACTTAAGCTATTTAAACTTATGCCAAAGCAAAATAAATAATTTGAAAAAAAAGAATAAAAAAAAATTATAAAAAAATATAAAAACATAAAAATACTCTAATATATTAATAACGTCAATATCATCTGAAAAACGATAAAGAAAATTAAAGTTCGTATTTAAAAAAAGAAAGTTGATGACCCCTTGAAGACCAAACTTCGAATTCCAAACTGGATACCACCATCGGATAGAGCAGAAAAAGTGACAATGCAAGAGAGCAATTCAATTTGAAATCCGTTTTTAAATAAACCCGGGAAAAAATAAAACGATTAAAAAAAATCGGGTTTTTTCGGATATCTCCGGAAAACTCGGAATTTTAGAACTTTCTAAACGGCATATTGTTAGGCACCTAAATGCGTAATTTTGCCTTGATTTGACCGACACTGTATCTCTTACGGTTTTCGAGATCCCCATACATAGACTCGAATTCGAGCCACCCTGTACATAAATATAGCGGACCTATTTTTATACAAGTTCAGTGAAATTATAAGGTACCGGAAGAAAAAGCCCTCTTAGTTTCAATTCCAAACAAAACAAATAATTAGTTTTTTAAATCCTGAATTTAAACATTAAAATGGGTGTTATGCTGCAATGGTGAGGTCTAATTTTAAAAAAAGGACGTCAAAATGAATAGAATAAAATGCCCTTAAAAATAATGTATCAGTCGACCCCCGTCTCATTTAAGAATTTCGGGGTGGTAGCCCTGGGGGTTAGGTGTATGAAGGGGCGCCATCCAATTTTTCGTAAAACATATTCCCCCTCAAAATAAATTTGTTGACGTATTTCGGGGAATTTTACAAATCTGTCTATATGGTCCATTTATCAGATAGTTCGTTCGTTATTTATTCCGAATATACCAGGTCTGAAATCTCTACCTTTAAAACCAACTAAGAAAAATGATTTTTGACTAATAAAAATTGAAATACATCAAATAAAATTGTCACAAATATGAAAAAGGGGAGTATTTTATCTAGGGCACCTTGCATAATTAAATATTATGTACAACTATTCGAACATGAATTCTTTACAACTCTAATCGGCAATCCTAACTTTTTCCCTATGAAAGGAGATATTTGTATATAATGGGCTTATACTTACAAGTTTGACACAATGGTAAAAAATGCTTCCATTTATAAGCTAAATATCATTTCATAATTTCAGTAAAATCTAGTGGTCCCCGAGGCCGCCGCCACCCGTGTGCAATTTAATATTTGCTGTCCCACCTGAGTCCGCTTTGCCAAAATTTAGCGAAATGTAAAAAGTTGGAAATGTTGACATACCGTATTATTTACTAATAGTAAAGTAGGGTTGGTGAGGTACCTACCTATATTCAAACATTTAAAATAACAACCAGCACAGCAATAGGTACATCTCCTGTTCGATAGATAATAACATGGCTAAAACTGAGACTATTTTTCGCTTCAGATGAAACCATAGATGTTTTTAATGATTTTAAGATTTGAGAACGACTAACGGGCAGCTTCAAAATAGCTATTTATGTACCAAGGGCGTTACTAAGATGATTACGCCCGGAGACCGACAATCCAGCCCGAGGGCCTATGTTCCGAGGGATAGGTGTTGCTTGATGGGTGTAATCATCTAGTAACGCCAGTGGTCCATACAAGATTTTATTTTTCGTTTTACACAAAAAAAATTAATAAACTCGGATATTTTTAATTTTCATTTTACCTTGTAAATAATGCGTGTACAAAATCCATGACAGTTAGACGTATTTATGATTTGACGGGTTTGACGTTTATAGGAAAACGGTATGAGAGGGCGTGATGAATCCATAATGCTCCCTGATAACGCCTCAGACTTTATGGCTATGTTTATATATCTCGTATCTTAGGCATTATGAGCGAATAATACGGAAGTGAAATATAAATTTAATATAGTTAAGACTACGATTAAACATGGAAATGTTGATACTATTGATAGATTATTTTCATAAATATATTCAATCTCTGTAGCACTATTGTCACGGCCTAATAAACAATCGGCAGGCTCACTCGCCTTCTCGATAACGCTATGCGCATATGCTCGCGCACGCCGCCATTTGGGGGTCCAACCTCTCAATCAAGCCATTGTCGTCGTTTGTTACAATAAAAGGAAATAGTTACGGCAGCTAAAAATCAGTAGCGTGTGCCTTGAATGTATATTTTGTTTTTTGATTGTTAGGTGAGTTTATAGTTCAATGGCGATGTGTTATTGTGTAGTTTCTGTCAGTTTTCTTGAGAATCGTAGATTAATTTTCTAGATTTTATGATATAGCAGTTATTTTCTAGTGTAATTTATTAACTTTGACGTGTTTTCACTAGGCCTGGGCAAGGTTGTGCAGCAAAAAACTGTAGGAACAAACGAATAACCTGCAATAAAAGCTTTTTTCGGTTTCCCACAGATCCTATTAGGTATGTATATGGGGTACAATTTATAAAATACTATTTAAGGGTCAATACCTACTTATTTAGGTTTAGGACGTTCAGTTTAAAGAGGAAAATGTAATTAAGAGTTTAGGGTCAATATTTAATATTTATAGACTTTAATACGAGGGGGATTTCAGTAGTGAATTTGTGTACAGGGTAGCTCGAATTCGAGTCTATGTATGGGGAGCTCGAAAACCGTAAGAGATGCAGTGTCGGTCAAATTAGGGCAAAATTGCGCATTTAGGTGCCTAACAATATGCCATTTAGCAAGTTTTAAAATTCCGAATATTTCCGGAGATATCCGGAAAAAACCGGATAAGACGAATTTCAAATTGGATTGCACTTTTGCATTGCCATTTTCTCGCTCTATCCAATGATGATATCCAGTTTGGAATCCGATGTTTCGTCTTCAAGGGGTCATCATCAACTTTCTTTTTTTAAATACGACTTATTTTTTTTATCGTTTTTCACATGATATTTTCCTTATTAATATGAATATGTGTTTTTATTTTTTTTTTCATATTTTTTAAAAAAAATTTTTGAAATTACTTATTTTGCTTGGCGTAATTTTAAATGTTTCAGATACTTTTGCAATTTTTATATTCTATAAAAATATTTTATTTTGTTTTCTGTGGTAAGTAAAAAATCAAAACCTTTATTTTTAATAAAATTAAAAAATATTAAAATCAAACAGGTTCAATTATTTTTTACCCCAAAGCAAAATAAATAATTAAAAAAAAAATAAAATAAAATTAAAAAAAAAAACAAAATTAAAAACACATATTCAATTCCTAATATCTCTTTCAGAAGTTTCACTTCAGTTGTGTGCTTATAAAGGTGAGGCACATAATTTTTTACAAAAAGTAATGTGGTCGCTTTGCGATGTTATCAATGACAAACTTTCAAACCTAACCATTTTAATATTGTAACGCATTTTTGAAAGGTTATGCTTATGCACTACCCTTCAATTTCGTAACATAAAATATGACGTGTTCTCTTTGAAATATTATAGAAAAAGGCAGTTAAATTGAGCATTTAAGAAAAACGTTGTTACATAATTTTTATTGAAATGAATGAAACTATGACAGTTTATTACTAAAAACATTAAAACAGAAAGGCATACAAAAACGCAAATGAAGACATTTTTGGCAATTTAAAAATGCCAAATAACAGTTTTGTATATTTAGTAATACAAATTGAAATAATATTTCAAAAACATTTTGAATTATTTATCACTAAATCCGGAATTTGCAAACATTTTGTAGATTTAATTAATTCCGATATAACATTTGACACTCCTATGTCCCCTTTTCCCAACATTATATGTTATTAAGTTATATTTGAGGCTACGTATATATTACACCTTGAAAAATATTAATAGAAACTTTAAGACCATCAATAAAAATACGCTAATTATTTGACGAAATCAATAAAGTTTATTTTCCTAATGCTGTTCTTATAAGTTAATTTAAATATACTTTTCGTAAATTATCACTTTTTTGTTTTAATACGACCCTATCTATTTTTATCGGAAAATGTCGATACGCCTTAATCCGGCCCTCACTAAGACCCCCGAATGGCGCCGCCAAGGTCAAATTTTCGTACTCTAATATTACAATGAGATTAACAGCGTGAGCCTGCCGATTGATTATTATGCCGTGCTATTGTCGCACTCTCTGAACTGTTCTCGTCTGTAAGGGTTTCATACATTTTCTAAAAAAATTTTCATTTTCATTTTTATTTTGATTATACTACATATTCCATCAAAATTATCCGTATCTTGTTGGCGTAATTGGATCCGTTCTTCAATTGCCGTCATGACGGCAGCCAAAATAAAAAAAAAAAAACAATTTACTTAAATTTGGCCCTTTGAACGGTAAGCCAGGAAAGGCTTCTCGAATGCCAGATTTGTAACTATCGGATAGAAATGTTTGAAATTCTTTTTCAGAACGTTTAGTAAGTAATGAGAAAATGCTTGCTAAATGCTAAATATAAAAAATCCGAAAACTGTTCTACTGCCCTAAAATTGAAAAATAATTTATGGTTCTCCATTAAATCCGTCAAAATTTGCAAAACTTGACTTGAACATCAAAAGCCGGAGCCTGCGATAAAAATTCGTACAGCTTGCCGCTTTACAAAGATAAACATATTATATTTATTTAAATTAAATGATTAGGAGGTAGGAACGATTAACAAAGGGTATTCCATTGTTATATCGGCTAGAATAGTAATAGTTATTTATACTATAAGGGATGTAAGTGACATTTACTAGTCGAGGACGATTGTGTACCCGAGCGATAGCGAGAGCTGGCAATATAGTTGGAGATTAAATGTACTTACATCCCGTGGAGTATATAAGATTTTTTCTCATCCCTGCAGAATTTATTCTTTTATTAATTTAATTCGATACTTTTCGCATGAAATTATGAAGAGAGCTCTGGCCGGTTTCTATAGCATCATAAACATTCTTATTTTATCAATAACATCCAGCTGACAGTTTATTATTTAAAATTGTGAAAAATTGAAATTATTGATTTGTATAATAGCCAAATGGATATAGAAGAATCAGCAAATATGGCTTGTCTGTCGCTGCTGCCAGAAAAATCGAGGAAGAGGTATGAAGCAACGTATCAATACTTCAAGAAATGGTGCCAAACAAAGACTGCTACTGTAGTTTCAGAAACCGTGCTTTTGGCGTACTTTCACAAAAAATCTGCTGTATTAAAGTCTCCATCAAGCTTATGGTGTGAATATTCCATGTTGAAGTCCACCCTTTTCATAGAGGAAAACATAGATATTTCCAAGTATCCTAAACTTTGAGCATTTTAAAAAGAAGAAATGACGGGTATAAACCTAAAAAATCCAATCTGTTTGACAGGGAAAATGTGAATAAGTTCCTGTTTGAAGCCCCCGATGATATTTATTTAATGATGAAGGCTGTAATGATAATGAGAATTGCTGGAGCGTGCCGTTCTAATGAACTCTGTGCAATGAAAATGGACAATGTTGAATTAAGGCATGACGTTAAAATTGTTACTATTCCTGACTCCAAAAATGGAATGACACGTAAATTTACAGTGACTAGAAGTGACGATGAGAAGGTTTGTTATTTCAAAATAGTTCAAAATTACATTGATATAAGATCTCACATGACGAATTTTAATCCTCGCTTCTTCATGCGATATCAAAATGGAAAGTGCCTAAATCAGCCTGCCGGGAAAAACACGACTTCTTCAATTCCAAGTAAAATTGCAAAATTTCTGAACTTTGAGAATTTTAAGCAGTATACTGGACATTCCCTTAGAAGAACATCGCCAACTTTATTAGCCAATACTGGAGTTGATGTCTTAGCTCTCAAGCGACATGGGGGATGGAAATCTGCAACTATTGCGGAAAGTTATGTAGTCGAGAGCGTCAACAATAAAAAGGAAGTTGCAAATAAAATTTTGTACAATATAACGAAGCCAGAAGTCTCCTGCAGTACTTCAAGAGTAACAGAAAACTTGGTTAGAGATGGAGAATTTATGAAGTCAGACATTCCATACAAATTGAGAAAAAAAGGGAAAACATTTATCCAAATTTTGTAAATAATGTCCATAATTGTAATAATTATACTATTAATATTCATTTCACTTAATATTACTCCATTTTTATAAATCATTGTTAGCTTGACGTTGTTGATGAAATAAAAAATTAAAGGTATCTCCTATGTTTGTAGTTTAAACTTAATGAATACAGGGTGGCATAAATTATTACCACCCAAGGGTGGTAAATTGACTTACAACCCGTCGTCAAGAGCAATCGATACCTTTTTGGTAATTCTCACTTACGTTCTTCAAAACAGTGTCAAAATGGGTTCTCTACAATGCATGGAGGACAAAAAATCATTATCATTACGGTTTGTGGAATCATGTTTTTATGTTTTTCTTGTATTAACTAAAGGAATTTTTATAATATTGGTCATCTACTTTGAGCACCCTTATTTTCGGCGTGCTGTGCACACTTCACACACATGCACATGGTACCAACGGCCCTGTTGGTCCCCGTAAAATCCATTAAAGATGTGTGCCCTTCTTTATGTAAGTTTGATTTACTTGCTGAATATTCAAATTTAAGCCTTCAGAAAATGATGAAAACGGAGGTAGAAACATATATCCTTCAAGTGCCTAATTTTCAAAATACAGGGCATCATAATTCAAAAATAAATATGTTTTTGTGCAATAACTCATAAATTACAAAAAAAAATGTGTAAAGTAAACTTCTCTTTAAAACCTCTAATTTTGACCAAAAACAAGCGTCTAATTTTTTCTCCAGTGGCGTGCTATAGTGGGAGGCCCTTACCTTAACTTCCTCTAAATATTAGGTTGACAGTTACTTGTTATTTACACTTGTTATTTACACTGTAGGCAAATTGGAACCTTCTTTAATGCTTAATAACTTTTTTATTTTCTAGGATTTTTGATCATTTTTGGATATGTTATGGCCTAAGGTATTGGGATTAAAAAGAACTTTGCAAAAAGGGCCTACTTCAGTGGCGTACAGAAAAGGGGGTATTTTTCAAAACCAATGTATTTCAGGTCGTTGCAGAAATCGGCCAAATGAAATAAAGATGTAAAAATGGGCCAAAAAGATTCGAAAGGGTTCGGAATATTGATAATTAAAAAACCAGGTCAATACAAATAAAATTAAAATTTATACTTTAATTTTGGGAAAACCATGTCTTGTGGGCCAAGTTAAATTAGATCCTTTTTTAAGCTCAATGACTTTTTTCAAAGGATTTTTTATCATTTTTGGATATGTTATGGCCTAAGATATTAGAATCAAAAAGAACTTTGTAAAGCGGGTCTACTTCAGTGGCGTACATTAAAATTTAAAACTAATATTTGTTTCATTTTCAAAATTTGAATTAAATTCAAAATTTCTGTATGCTACTGAAGTAGACCCGCTTTGCAAAGTCCTTTTTGATTCTAATATCTTCGGCCATAACATTTTGAAATATGATAAAAATTCCTTTGAAAATAAAGTCATTGAGCATTAAAAAAGGATCCAATTTAATTTGGCCCACAAGACATGGTTTTCCCAAAATTAAAGTATAAATTTTAATTTTGTTTGTATTGTCCTGGTTTTTTAAAGGTCAATATTCCGAACCGCTTCAAATCTTTTTTGCCCATTTTTAAATCTTTATTTCATTGTGCCGATTTTTGCAACGACTTGAAATACATTGATTTTGAAAAATACCCCCTTTTTCAGTACGCCACTGAAGCAGACTCTCTCTGCAAAGTTCTTTTTAATCCGAATGCTTTAGACCATAACATATCCAAAAATGATAAAAAATCCTTTGAAAATAAAAAAAGTTAATAAGCATTAAAGAAGGTTCAAATTTAATTTGGCCCACAAGACATGGTTTTCCCAAAATTAAAGTATAAATTTTAATTTTGTTTGTATTGACCTGTTTTTTTAATGGTCAATATTCCGGACCGTTTCAAATATTTTTTGCCCGTTTTCACATCTTTACTTCATTTGGCCGATTTTTGCAACGACCTAAAATACATTGGTTTTGAAAAATATCCCCTTTTCAGTATGCCACTGAAGCAGAGCCTCTTTGCAAAGTTCTTTTTAATCCCAATGTCTTAGGCCATAACATATCCAAAAATGATAAAAAAAAATCCTTTGAAAATAAAAGAGTTAGGTATTAAGCATTAAAGAAGGTTCCAATTTAATTTTGCCCACAGTGTATATTATTTTAAAAAATCTTTAAATATGTAAAAATCGATAGTTTCCGAGCTATTTGACCCCAAGTAAAAGCTTGTGCAAGCTTTTGCAAACTTTTTGAAGTTATGATATCGCGTCCCAATGTAGCAGTTAGTTATCAACTTTGGAAAATATTTTTTTTTGTCATGTACCATGCAGTTATTGCAAAAAGAGCAATATATATTTTTGATCTTTAATCCCAGTTTCCTGAATATTAGACACTCAAAGGGTTTAAATTCCTCTTTCATTTTCTTTTACTGCCAGTCGAATATCCGGACAATCTGCATACTAAATTTTGTGACTCAAAAAGTACGACAAATTTCAATGATTCACATTCCTAGCTTTTCCTATAAATTGATTTAGGACATGGATACAAATTTAAAATTAACAGCCATTCTTGTACGGTTCTGCATCAGCTAACAGTCAGAACAAATAATTTATCGTTGTCTTTTAAAACTAATTCATTTATTTAACAAAATCGTGGGATTTTTTTCCCGAAATTTTCTTGAAATTTATTATATTTAAGATTTAAGCAAAATGATTGAAAATAGAGAGAAAATTAACCCACATATTCAGATATGAGAGTAGAATTTTAATTCGCTATCCGGCAAAATATTAATGAAAAAGAAAGTCGTAAATACTGTAAGAATTGATTTCCCTAATTTTATGTTCGTATGATTTTTGATTATTATAAGGAGTATGTAATCATGTCTGTTCTATATTTATCTATACCTGTAGATTTATTATCTACTTATTAATTAAGATTTTCTTGTTTTTCTTGCTGTAATATTTTGTTGCAATATTTACTAGTACTTTTGCTATTTCAACTTTTAACATTAGTTACATTATTTGATTTCTTATACCTATTAATCTTTATAAAATTTATATACCAAAATAAAAAATATATTTTTTTACGCAATAAAAAATTAGGTAATCCATTTTAAAAGAAGGCATGTTATATTATCTCAATCTTTCCATGGGAGTATAAAACATGCGACAAAATTCTCAACGTTTACTTAAGTAGGTCTCTTTTATTGAGAAAATAAAACGTTAAAATGTCTGTTATTTGTATAAAATAATTTACGTAGCTTACCTAACCCTATATGCACCTTTGACCTCAATGAGCATTACTAACCTGCAAAAATAAAAATACGGTTGTAAGTAAAAATTCGCCTAATCATTTTAATGCTAAATATATATACATGGGTTTAGGCTAGTTTGAAAAAAGGACCTTTTTCACATTGACGTTTCGCAGGCCGTTTCAAGCATTTTCAAAATTTTTAATAACCTAAAACAAGTCATTGTACAAATCAGAGTCCATAATAAAAACAGCTTTAAAATTTTTACACACGTTGAACGAATTAAAACGAGTACGGTTGTAGGTCAAAATATGTAGGAATACAAACAAAAATCTTCAAAATCTAAAACGGCACAATTTCTTCAAAAACGACATACCTTGAAAATAAAACAACTTACTACACCTCATAGTGGCAGACCACACACTGTATCCGAAATGTTTGTTATCATTTTTAGTTCTTAAACGATCATTTTTTCTCACGCAAACACATATCGATTCGTTCTCCTTAGAGAAACAATAATATTTATGTTATTACTTATATTTGCTGTTGAAAATATAACACGATTACAGGAAAACAATGTGAGAATGTACCACTTTAATTGTTGACTATTATGGTATTATATATATTGCCAAGTCCTCTAATATCAGTACGGTCATTAATCGCATTTTTATCTTTTTTAATTTCTATCATTTCTTTTATAATTAGTTTCTGATAATTACGGTCTTTGTTTAAAATTAAAATTTTATTGAACGGTTTTTTTTTATATTTGTCTAGAGCTGTAGACGCATTTTTCATATACTTATGTCCGTTTAGTCTGTTTTTCAGTAACTGGCTTTTCATACCTATAGAAGTGCTTGGGCTGTTTTCGCAAGGGATGGAATAGACAAAATTTGAGTATTAATTGGGTAAAAAGGGAATTTAACAATTTATGGGATTTGTGACATACAACTATGTTATATTATATTTCCCCAAAGCATATTTAACTTTTTCGGAGAGGCCACTTATTATGTCAGGGATTGCTACATATTTGTTTTCTCTTGTTAAAAAATAATTATTGTTCTTTTTTTATTAGGGCAAATATTGTAACGTTTATAAATTATTTTTTATTATTATTTATTTGATTTATATTATTTATTTGGAGCCTTTTAGTATTAATATCTCATTTACTTCGTTTAGTGTCTCGGGTCGAAATTCGGGAGAAGTCAAAGAAATAGTCCGGTCAGTTGAAAACAGAAATAAAAAAGAGAAGGTCAGGACATAAGTCTTCTTTAAATATAAAATATCAATTTTCCAAAAATGTATAGAAACTCAAATCCGTCTAAGGAAGCTTATTTAACGAAACATAGTTCATATTTATAGTATGGTTACGTCTTTTACTATTTTAAAACAATACTCTCTTTATTCTTTATCACTATTATACAATTAAACACTCTAAACTATACTCTTATAACTTTACAACTTTTAGATCTTTACAGTTCAGCAATCAATGATTAACGAACTGCAACACGCTTTATGCCTGCTATTTATATCCAGTGTAAAATATATCGGGAATATTCCGGACGAAGCGAGGCCTCTATTATTCTCGGCCATGACTGCACGCTTCGGGAAAATAACAGAGATCCGGAATGTTCCCGGTAGGCCCTGCTTCATGAGCAAATAACGTAGATGCGGCAAGTTGGTTGTATAGGGTTGCCCTAAAACATTCAGATGGTTGTGAGCCGTGATATTGCGTCCCTGTTAAACCTGATCGTTCCAATCAGTTACTTCATTTCCCTCTTCCTGATATGCTTTGAGTATGTAGAGATGGACAACTGTCAGTTTGCTTCTGGCACTACGTTGAATTCTTTACACCACGTCATTAATTCTTTTGATGACGGTGTAGGGCCCTTCCCATGCTGACCTTAGCTTGGGAGATCTTCATTTCTTATTTCGTGAATTATATAACCAAACTTTATCGTTCATCTGAAATCCTATGGAATTAGCTTTGAGATCATATCGTGCCTTCATTTGATCACTGGATTTGTCCGTGTTTTCTCTGGGTAATTTAAGGATGTACAGTAACTTTTCCTTAAGGGAGTCCGCGTAGTCTTAAATCTACATATTTCGGTTATCTGGCGTTCCGAATAATAGGCCACAGGGTAAACGGAGTTCTCTTTCAAATAAAACCATGGCTGGTGTTAATCCTGTCGTGTCATGGACTGCTGACCTATATGCCATCAAAAATAGTGGCATGTATTGGGCCCAATTATTCTGATGTTCATCTACAACCTTCGAAAATGTTCTTCAATGGTCTTGTTAAACCTCTCAATGGATGTAAGGCTGTAGTCAGTGAATAGGACCTCACTATGGTAACAACTTCTCGATTGGGGGGGTCACAAATACTTCACGTCATTTGCTGAAGTAGTCAGTTTCCACTAAAATGTACTTGTTCTCATTATTTGTTCCTAGAAAAGGGCCAGCTAAGTCAATTGCGATACGTTCAAACGGTAGACCTACATTATACGGTTTCACCTTTCCCCTAGATCTTGTTTCTTGGTCCTTGACTTGCGGCACAGGTTGAATACCGCCGGCTGTGCCTTCACTATTTTTTCCATCGGCGCTTTCTCAGGCTCGTTTAAAAAGTTCATTTTCCACTACCAGGGAGTCCCGTTGAATCAACAGAGTTTTAAAAGTAAATCCCTTAGGTGAAATACCTCTCCAGCTAGGTCTTGGTTGATGTTCTTCTTTAGGTTTTAGCAGTAGTGCTATTTCACTATCCTCAAGCCGATCCTTTTTAAGTAATTCCTTCTCGTTGATCTATTCTTTGACAACTATCGTCGCATGGACTTTTGGATAAAGCATCTGCATTATTATGTATGCGCTTAGCCTTAAAGTTATATTGTAGTAACTTTTTAAACCACTTCGCTACCTGTCCCTTAGTATGCATCATATCCAAAAGCCATTTACGTGCTGCATGATCAGTCCTTATTAGAAATTCTTGTTCATACAGATATCGATGAAAATGCTCAACAGACCGTACTGTTGTCAAAAGCTCCTTCCGGATTACACAGTAGTTCCGCTCAGGGTTCGAAAGTGCTCGACTGCAGTATTCGATAGCTCGTTCTTCTCCTGCTGGAACTTGCGATAGAACCGCTCCGATGCCGGTGTTGCTTGCATCCCTGTCCAACACAAATTTCCATTTTGCCCCGGATATCGCAATATTGGACTAGAAAATAGAGCGGCGTTTAATGCCCTGAATGCAAAATCACAGTTATGATTCCAGTTATAATTTGCTCGTTTTTCAGTGAGCTTATACAGAGGTGCAGCTATATTTGCAAAACCTTCGACGAATCTTCTGTAATAAGTACATAATCCAAGCAATCTCTGCAGTTCGTGTTTGTCACGAAGACGAGACTAGTCTTTGATTGCTGTAATCTTGTTTCAGTCGGTTGGAATTCCCTTTGATGACACCACATGCCCTAGAAATTCAGCCTTTTGTTGAAAAGGGGAACATTTCTTTGGATTCAGTAAAAGCTGAGCATTTTTGATTCTAGTAAAATCCTTCAGGTTTTGTAGATGCTGTTCGAAAATTTGTCCCATTACCATTATATCATCAAGATAGACTAGACATGTTTTCCAACTAAGGACTCGTAGAACGACTTCCATAAGACGCTCAAAAATGGCAGGCATAGTCCGAAGGGCATAATTTTAAACTGATATAAATCGCTTCGAGTAGAGAAGGCGATCTTTTCAGTATCCTATTCGTCAATGCTAACTTGCCAGTAGCCGCTCTTTATGTCGAGTACTAAAAACCAGTGAGAACCTGCTGGCGTCTTCAACGTGTCGTCAATTCTGGGAAGTGGATAGCTATCCTTCTTGGTGACGTCATTAAGCCTTCTATAGTCCACGCAGAATCTGGTAGTCCCATTCTTCTTGGTGACTAAGACAACAGGAGATAACCATGGGCTTGATGACAATTCAATAATTCCATCGTTGAGCATTTCGTCCACTAATGTGGTAACCTCTTGCTGCTTTGTCACTGGTAACCTCCGAGGCTGCTGTCGCATGGAGTGAGCACTTCCAGTTTCGATTTTACGTTTTATGGTAGTCATTCTTTCAGTTTTGTTTTTTTTCCTTTCAAAGGCAGTGCTCTGCTCTTTGATACACTGTGTAGCTACCTCCAGTTCTTCGGAATTTCCCCGTGTGTTTTTACTAGTGTTTTACTATTTTAAAATAATACTATCTTTATTCCTTATCACTGTATACAATTAAACACTCTAACCTACTCTTATAACTGTACAACTAATAGATCTTTCCAATTTAGCTATCAATGAATAACTAACTGCAATACGCGTTCTGCCCGATATTTATATCCAGTCTAAAATATACCGGGAATATTCCGGCCGAAGCCAGGCTCCTCTATTAAGGTACGCGTCCACTAATCGGCATCGGACGGACGGTACGCATCAAACGAATCGGATTTTTTAATTAACTACATTGTTTCAATATGACTTCGTTCACCTATCTGCATCGAACCGATCGCACTTCGGCATTTCCGGACGGGATTCCAAAGACGAAATATGGGTCATCCAGAATATTCGAACATTCTTCGCAGGGACAATATTTGCAGTTTCGTTTTCTTCTTCATCTAACAACACGCAAATAATTATAACAACTTCTTCATTCAGTAACAACATAATGCTTTTGCTTCTTCAACAGCACTTAGCTAACTGCGGGGGGAAATGCTGATACCGACTCCAATAATTCGTGGTAGTAGACGCAGGACACAACAAAATAATTGAGCGAGTCTGCTAGTACTCGAGACACTGATGTGTAAACATATGCTATAACGACATCGGTTGTAAAAAAATGACAACAGCACGTTGTGTTCCCAAGCGGTCACCCATCCAGGTACTTACCACGCCCAACGTTGCTTAACTTCAGTGATCGATCGAGAACCGGTATTTTCAACGTGCTATGGCCGTTGCCTATAGATTTTAGCTTGTTCATAGAATAAAAATTAGGTTTAATAACAAAGTTTAAAATAATTAATAAATAATACTTTTGACGGTTCGTTTAATTTAAAATATGCTTTTTTATCGTCTAAAATCCGTTTAAAACGATTTTAAATGGCAAAATTGTATAATAATACCGCCCTAGCGGCTAGAATGGGTTTACACATTTCCGTCCCATTTGCCGAGATTTACCCTCATATCGCCGCGTAAGATGTTTGCACATCAAAAATCCGATTCGTCCGATGCGTACTGTCCCGTCCGTCCGTCCGATGACGATTAGTGGACGCGTACCTTTCTCTCGGCCATGACTGCACGCATCGGGAAAATAACAGAGCTCCGGAATGTTCTCGGTAGGCCATGATTTATGAGGAAATAACGTAGACGCGGCAAGTTAGTTGTATCGGGTAGCCCAAAAACATTCAGATGGTTGCGAGCCGTAACATTATTTTCATTATTACTCATTATCCTTTACTGAGGGATGTTTATAAAAATAAACTGGATAACAAAAATAACGGCGGAAGGTTTTTACCCTCTTTTTAAATTTGTGGCAGTTTTTCAAAAAATTATCTTGTTAAATGGGTTTTTCGTATTCCGAAAGCTTCTTTTGTCTAGGTCCTAATAGGATATATGCTTTTGCAAAGTAAGTAATAATTTGATATTACACAAGACGGTCACTAAACTGTAGAAATTCACAAAATTCGAGCGTAGGGCACTTTGACAATAATGTTTATCGCGCTAGAGTGTGTCATGTTAGCAAGGCAATATCAATATCTTCAGATTTTTTGACAGTTTTTTTTTTATTAACGACTTTAGCAGGGACTAATAAAAAATATGCCTTAATCTTGCTAGACAAATCTTCAAAATGATGTCACTTAAAAACAGATTGGAGAATTTTAACGAGCATTTTATGTAGATTTGCTATGATTAAATATTTTATCCTGAAGCTCAATACGCCGATATTGTCACTCAGAATATACTGCTTGCTCGTAGTTCTCCGTGCTGTTTCAGGTTGCGTGGCTCAGATGGTGATGAAGAATATAAACTTGCTAGTCTCGAAACAAATGTACCTCTATTGGCGACTTGGAATAGTATAATATTTAGAAGAGCTTGATGCGCATGTCTCTTGGCTAGGAAGCGGCTGATGATGGGTCCTTTTTAGACTTAGGTTGATACGTTAATTTGAGGCTTTCTTAAAACATTTTTAAGTTAAGTTGAGTTTAAGAGGTTTGCTTTAAAACACTTTTAAGTCACGTTGAATTTAAGAGATTTACTTTGTTTACTTTATATCGGCGTATTTAACTTGATTTGATTTTAATTAATTGATTTTGTTATTTTTAACTGACGTGTTCTAAGAAGAAGTTACAATAAGCCAATGAATTGAGGTAACCCGCCTATTTAAAATATTATTTCATTAAACCTTATACATTCAGTTTTGGAACACCCTATATTTATGTAAAGAAGGAAAAAGAGAAAAACAAGCCATAAATTGAAGTCGGGTTTTGCGAGGTTTTTCGAGGGGATCCGAAAGCGTATCGCTCGAGAACGGAGGATAGATAGCCAAAAGCCGGAGCAGAGTATGGTTTATTTTGGTGAATTGTTTTGCTTCTGTGTTGTAACATGTCATTACAGGTCAGTAAAATGAAATTTATAATATTGTTATTAACATAATTTGCACACGTATTTCTTTTATTCTCATGGATAGTTCATATTTGATGGCATAACATGTGTACATATTTAATGATATCGTTTTATGCTGTGAATAACACTGCTTTAAATGAAAACAAAAATGTATTGTTTGCTGTTTTCTTGTGCTGGAATTTTAGCTTTAGTATGACTGTGATTGCAAGTAAGAGGTTTTGTGAAATTACTAAAATTTTCCTACCCTGACGGGTGAATATCCTAGTTATAAATGAAATGATCATTTTAGAGATATTGGCCCAAATTGCAACTAAATACCTGAGTAGCTTCCGTAATCCAGGACCTCAGTACCTGCCAGCAGCGTCTGGCTAACTAACACCACTCTTCGATAGTGTAGTGGTTATCACATCCGCCTGACACGCGGGAGACTCGGGTTCGATTCCCGGCCGGAGAGCTATCTCTTCAGTTTTAAATGTACTATTACGAGTGTGGAACTACGAATTGTGGCGCGGGAGACAGTAATTTAATTAATTATTATGTTATACAGCACGTTTTTCTCTAACAATTTGGCACATTCTCTCCAATAAATTAGGTGTATTAGGAATCTGTGGTTTAATTTACATGACGCACCTTTCCCTCAAATTTCCCTAATTTGTGATAGTCAAACGCATTCTGAGTAAGTAAAATTGTGCAAGATAATAAAAACACAACGTAGGTATTGGTTTTCTTTTTAATCTATTTTGACGGTCATTTGCAAAATAAAGACAAAGCACAACTTATCTCATTCAACTATGTTGAACGGACCCGGGTAGTACAGAATCGAATACCTCAGAGCCTTTCCCGTAAAGGTACAATATGGCTCTGGATTAACGGAGGGGTTGAATTTGTTGCCAGTAAGCGTTTGCCGTTAAACTACTATGAACTGAATCAAGTTGTCGTTTGCTCCGCTTGCGCGCTAATTTATACTCAATTTTGTTAAATGCCTACTGAATGTTTCTAAAACAAGTTTAAATAATAAGCATAATAATTATCTTTTAAGATCAAGTGCGAAGTTGAATCTTTAGACTGAGTATTATTTTTTGTAATAGAATCATTTGTTTACGCATGTCCTCCTCTCAACTAGCATTGGCTTCCCATGCTCAAAAGCATCTTTTATAATAAAAAGTTCAAAACTTCTCGCTAATGAGTGTACAAAGAAAAAATATCTCCAATGAATAAAGATTTTTACCGGAAGAGAACTTCCCTAATTATTATTAAAGCGACATCACACCATTACATAAATAGATTCATGTTCCATTTCAAAACACTAGTCTTGGTCCTGCCTATGGCTCACTAGTCTTGGTCATGCCATTACCTATGGATCCTGAACTCCAACCAATGGTCAGCCTTGCTACTCAGTTTAGAATATTTGCTATGGGTTTGTGCTTTAAAACTGAGAAATAGGCAGTTTGTTTACGCATTAGTGCTATCTGTAGTTCAAGATACATGGAGGTTGAAGGTGGTAGTTTTCAGCATTTATTCTACTCATTTATAAGTTCAGTGAATTGTTCTGAACAACTGCCACATTACTCCAAAAGATAACTTTCGTAAAGTGAAATTAACGAGCTAGTGATTTAACCATTGATCCGTTTTACAATTTTAGATGATAATTCCACTCCCGCTAGAATATCCAATGCAAAAAATACTTCCAGCTTGTTGAAATAAGTGAGTTAAAGTGTCAAAATAAACGTCTGCTTCGTTTGCGGTGT